>PVKY010004576.1:0-19025 GCA_004027775.1 Bradypus variegatus
AGTTTATTAGCTCCACTAAATTCAGGGTAAATAAACATGAGACAGAACCACTCCTGGAAGGGAAACTGGTGTAAATTTTCACAGAAGGAAAGGATTTCACAGATCAGAAATGCAAGATGCTAGATGCTCCGATCAGTACTTGTCTAACCACACATCCTTCCGCAGGTGCTGATGGTGTGCCAGGCATTGTTCTGAACTCCATGCAAATATCATCTTATTTAATCCTCTAAACAACTTCATGTAATGGGTAGTAATTTTAACCCTCATTTTATTTTCATAGCATTCAAGTCAGCTCTTTTATCCCGAAAGGAAAGAGGGTGTAGCTATTTGGTCACTGAATAAAAGAAAGTTAGCTACCTTTAGCTCCAATGCACGAATGACTGACAGATCTAACGTTATCCTTGATCTGAGGTCTGGATCCCCTGAAATACCAGCTGCTCATGGCACCACTCCCCATGCTGGATATGCAGATGAATCACATGGCCCCTGGCCTCAGGGAATTTGCAGGCTGGTAGAGGAAACACACACCTCAAAATAAAGTACCTGGCAGCATGACAAGGACATTAGGAGCAGGTGCACAGCGCAGGGCTGGCAGCAGGAGGAAGTCATTGCCTCTGGTGGGACAAGTCCTCCTGGTGGGTGCCATGTCTGCATTCCCTTGTAATGGATGGTCCAGAGTTCACCCAGCAGCGATAGAGACAGATGGAAGAGAGGGTGCAAAAATGCAGGGAACTACCGGCAATCTGGGGGTGCAGGAGAATGAAGTGCAAAACCTAGGCACTTGAAGTCGCTGAAAGTTTTAGTGACAAGATCAGATTTCTTTTCTAGAAAGAGTCTCTGAGCAGCAGTGAAAGGGAATATGGTGAGACCAACACAGGGAGAACAGTCAGGAGGCTGCTGCAATAAACCAGGCAGAAACGGTGAGTGCCTGCAACAAGGCCCCGGATCCAAAGGCTATTTAGGAACCAGAAGCTTTGGACTGAGGATGGCTGGGGAAGGAGCGTGAGGAAATGCCCCAGCCTCTGACTTAGATGACCAGGGGGGCAATGCATTCAGTGAAAATGGGACACACGGTCCAGGAGTAGGCTTGCAGGGGAAGAGGGCATCTATGAGCTTGGGAAAACCTACTGGGGCAGCAGAAATTTTCTTCATTATCTCAGAAACATTATTCAGTTTCTCACTCTCATCACCTTTTAATATAATATGATGCATTTCATTCTGTCATCACAGTGAAAAAGCATTGCCCTTTGATAGGAATTAATAACTGTTCAAATTAATAACCATTGGGTAGGAAAATTGGTTTCATTAAAACCTCCCCTTGCACTTTGTAGGTTCATCATCTCTCAGTTCTACTGTCCCCTGAAACCAAAAGCACAAGACTTATTATTTGAGAAGTCTGTTGGCTCTGTGCTCAGAAAGAATAATAGGGTTCTTAGTAATTGGGCTGTATTGAGTTCTCTGACCCAGTCTGCCAGCGCAGCCTTGGGTCTGTCCCTTGGAGCTCACTCTCTTCTAGAAAGTAGGGAGAGAGCTTCCACCCCCAACTCTTGGCCTGAGCAGAAAAGGTATCATTCATCTTGGGGTGTCACAACCCTGGAAACATTGTGCTGCTTCAGGCTTCACCAGCCTGATGACAGGAGGGGTTCTGCCTTTCGGTGGTCACCATCACCTCAACACCTGTGGGATGACCATCCTCTTCCACTCCAAAGTGGCTCATGGTCAGGGGAGGCTCTCCCAACAGAGGAGCTATTCTGCCTGTTTGGGTTTGCTAAAGCTGCCAGAATGCAACAGACTAGAAATGGGTTGGCTTTTACCATGGGGATTTATTAACTCACAATTTACAGTTCTCAGGCCATGAAAATGTCCCAATTAAGGCATCAACAGGATGGTACCTGGACTCTGGAGAAAGGCCGCTGGCATCTAGAACACCCCTGTCTCATGGGAAGGCACATGGCTGGTGTCTGCTGATCCTTCGCTCCTGCTTCCAGTGACCTCCTCTCTGAGCTTCTGTGGATCTTCTTGTAGCATCTCTGGGGCTTTTCTCTCTCTGCTTTCTTCAGGGGTTTTTTCTCTAAGCTTTCTCCAAACTTCTCTGGCTGTTTCTCTCTGAGCTCTCTGGGCTTTTTCTGTCCTTTATCCTTTCATAAAGAACTCCAGTAAAAGGATTAAGACCTACCTTGAATGAGGTGGGTCACATCTCAACTGAAATAATCTAACCCAAAGGTCCCACCCACAACAGGTCTGCACCCAGAACATGGCCTTTTCTGGGGTACATAACTGCTTCAAACCAGCACATGGCCTTGTGGTAAAACAACAGAAGGTAAAATCTTAAAAACAACTCTTCTGTCCTGCACCCCACTCTTCGCAGTCTTTGAAAGACTCAGAATGGATAGGCATCTATCCTTTGCTGCTGAACAACTCTTTAGCAGTAGCCCGGCATCCAGAGAATAAAGCCCAGACTCCTCAGCAGCATCCCAGATCCCTCCAGGGGCTGCCCAGCCTCTTCTGCTGCCTCGCATTGCCCACAATGTTCCATGCCTCTGAGCCTTTACTCATGCTGTTCCTTCATCCTCCAAGGTCAGGATAAAGCATCACTTTTCCTGAAAGGTGCTCCCTGCACTGACCCCTCCTAGCACCTTGTCCACCCAAGGCTTACGGGATGTGATGTGATTGCAAGTTAAAACAGGTTAAGCAACATGAGATAATATATAGTATCATCTAGTCAAGATGCTCCTATTCACAGAGTCTTCCCAGCCTAGGGATGTGGGCATGGAAATTGGAGTCAGAGAGATCTGGGTTCAAATCCTGGTTCTACCACTTATTGACAGCATGATTTTGGATGAGTTACTTATCCTCTCCAAGTCTCAGCCCCAACTGCCTCTCCTATATTCCTTATGTCCTAGAGTTACCCTAGATCCAAAGTCCTGGGAGATCACGTCTGGCTGGCCACATCCCATGGTCACCAGGATGGCTGCCTGGAGGATCTGGCCTCCTCGACCTCTGTGATGGGCCCTCTTCAGTCGCCCTCCGTCATCTCCCAGGAGGGAAGAGGCCATTCTGCTGGACATGCCCTTTTGGGTTCCCCAGAGTGGGGGCTCAGAGCAACCTCCAGCACCTCACAGTAACCCCATTGGCTGGTGCTCTTAGATTCAGGGCCCAGAGCTGGCAGAGGAAGATGGGATGCCAGGCTAAGCATGGTCCCTGATCTTATTTTCCAGGGCCATTTGGAAGAACCCCTCGAGACTTTGAAACAAAGAAAACATTGCAGAAGACAGAGACCAGATTCCTGCTCTTTGAAGACAAAATTAATGAGGGCTGTGAGATTCTGCTCAATCACCCAGACACATTACAAGGGTGCCACTTCAACTCCTCCTTGCCTCTGGTGATGATAGTCCACGGGTGGTTGGTAGGAAATGCTGACGTGCCTTTTTACCTCCCCTTTAAATTTTCTTTATTTCTTCCTAGTGTGGCCAATTTTAATGAAAAGATAAGGAGCTGATGCTAACAACTTCATTCATAATATTTGTAAAGCACATCCTAATTTTCCAAGTGCTTCCCCACAATTATCTCATTGATTATCTATGAGGTAAGCAGGGCAGGTAATGTCTAATTATCTCCATGCTTCAGATAATAAAATATGTCTCAAAGAGGTCACCCAGATCATTAAGGCCCATAAAGGATTGTAGTCCAGGCAAGAGGAAGTCTCCTGCCAGAATCTGCATGTTTCACAGGAGCAGGTAAGAAGCCAGAATACCTAAGACTCCCAATGAAATGTCCTATCAGCAAAGATTAAATTCAGCTGCAAATAACAGAGACCTAAATTAGCAGTGACTCAAATAAAACAGAAGTTTGTTTCCATTTCACACCAAAATCCAGAGGTATGATACCCAAAACTGATTAGATCATTTAGGTCACTGAAGTCTTCAAGGACCGAACTCCTTCTGTCTCACTACTCTTCCATCCTCAGAGTGTGACCTTCATCCTCATACTCCAAAAAAGCAGCTAGAGCTCTAGCCATCACATCTATATTCCTGGCAGCACAATACAGTAAGGGATATACACAGAAGGATCAAAGAGAGATTTTTTTTGCTTAGGCTTATAGAAGCATCTGTGAAATGCTTCTAGTACATCCTTTGGGCATATTTGGGAGCAAAGAAGCCTGAGAAATATAGTTCTTAGGGATAGTATAGATTTTAGTGATGCTAAAAACTCTATTACTATGGATGAAGGGAAGAAAGAATATTATAGGCAATGAGTGGAGTCAAATCAAGCCAGGATTCATCCCCAAGAGTAAATTCCACCTGCCTGGTTCCCAGCCCACCCACTATTTGGAGCATAGTTCACAGTTTGAACCATCTAGACATTTGGTATCTATTTCATTACTTTGAAACCCTTCTCTGCCATCCAATTGAACACTGTTCTCCAAACCCCATCTAGCTTACCTTAGAGAGCAAAATGGGTCCCCATGGGACCATTCTCTCACTCAACATGTGTTTGCCAAGAGCTTGCCCTGTATAAGCATGTTGCTAGGTGCCAGGCACTCCACAGTGAACAAAGCAGACCCCATCCCTGCCTTATAGGGTGCACTCTTACAGCCTAGTGGGGGAGTTCCATGACACCTTGCAGGTGTAGCCAGGGTGCCTGCCATCAGGGAAAAGCACAGCGGCTCTTGTATCCTGCCAGCAGAGGCTAGGATTTAAAGGGGTCCCACTCTAGGGAAGTAGGGGCTCCACCACACCACAGGGATGGCGGTTAAGGTGGTGGGGCAGCAGATTCTTTCCTGCCTCTAAGGAAGAAACCAAGCAGAGATTGAGACCCTACCATGAGCTATCCTTTGCATGATGTATCAGCCCATTTAATCCTCACATCTCCCAGATGAGGAAACTGCAGCTCAGAGAGGTCAAGGAGTTTGCCCACAGTCACACAGCCAGCAACAGAACAGTAATTCAAAACCAGAACACTCTTTCCCCAAAGCCCACACTCCCAAAGACTCCATATCATAGCACATTTGTCTGGGATGCGGGTTCAGTCAAACCCCTGGGGAGGCTTCACTCGGCCTCCTCATGGCTTGGCTCCTGCTGGGGAAGGTGAGCTCCCCTATGGCTGGGGTCAGAGGTCAATCAGTGTTTCTTAAAGGAAAATATTGACCAGCAGGCAGAGGGCAGAATCCTAACAAAATGGTACCTGTTCTAAAGGAACTAAAAATCAGAGATGGCAAGCTCTCCTGGGGGAACTCTCCGGTGGGGAGGAGCTAGATTAGAAGGTGCTGTTCCAAGACTAGTTGTCTATAAAGGAAAAGCATTCTGTTTTCTCACTGCTAGAGCCAAAGGGACCCTCTCTTACAGGAAAGGAGGTGGGAATGAGGGAATGTATTTAGCGGGAGAACTTTGGGGAAGGACAGAGCCGTGGATCTGGGACCTGACTTGAGGTAATAACTGGAGCTGAGAGCCACAGAGTCTGCAAGGCTGGTCAACAGAGCGGAGTGAGCACCTCCAGGTGCTCCTGTGTTGGACCCTACCTCCCTGTCACCTCTGCTACCCTCCGCTTCATGTGACAGCAACACCCAAGAGCTTGTAGATCACTCACATACAGGCCATTTTTCTCTTGGTCTCTGCTCAGGCTATGCCTTCCACCCCCTTCTTCTCCTGATTAATTCCCACATTTCCTGGGGGACACAGCCCTCCTGCAAGCCTCCCCTGCCTCCACCCCAGCCCTCCGCAGGGCACACTAGGTGGCCCCGTACATGCTGCCCCGTGCACTGACCCCCACTGTGCTGCGTGGCTTTGTAATCATCTGCGTCTCTCTGCCCCTCTGGGCCGTAAGCCCCTTACAGGATTCTGTCCTATTCTCGTCTAATTGACCCCTGTGGGACAGTATCCAGTATATACTAGGTACTCAAAAAGTGTTTGTTCATGGCAAAGACAACATGAAATTTGCAGAGTCCTCTTAACCAGGGCCATAAACCCACTCACAGTGGGCTGGGACCCAAATATGCTGGGACAGGTGAGTTCTTTGTTCTCAAAATCCTGCCCAGTGTAGAATATGTCTACTACTAATAATAATTTTAATAACAGCGACAATGATAACAATGTCAATAATGGCAACAACAGCAGCTGCACTAAGTAACATTTACTGTTCTAAGTGCCTTACATCTATTACCTTATCTCATCCTCACAACAATCCTCAAAGGAGTGTACTATTATTATCCCCATTTTCCAGATGAGGAAACTGGGGGACAGAGAGATCAAGTAACTTGCCCAAGGTCATTCAGCTAGAGAAAACCTGGATTTATAACCCAAGACAGTCCGGTTACAAGATGCTACATCCACAGAGAAAGCCCTTTGGTAAGCATTTATTAAATGGAGGCATTTTAGCCACATCCCAGGCAAGGCTGTCAGCATAGCTCTCCAGCTTTCCCGCCTGCCCCTCCACTCCCTTAGTCTATCCTTCAAGTGCACTCACCTTTTCTCCTCTCCCCAGACAAACCAGGAGCTTTCGTGATTCTCTCCTCCGCGTGTGCTGTCCTCATCTGCCTGGAACTCCCTGTTCCCTCTCTCCACCACAGTCACCCACCCCCTTTATTCTGCTTACTGAACTATTTATCCCTCAAGACACAGCACAAATGTTACCTCTCTGTGATCCCATCAGGAGTGCCCTGTCGCTTGGTTCTCGAACCAGCCACATACACAGAACAGTTTTCAATCAACAATGATTGAGCTCCTCCTATGTGGAGGCTCACGGGCCAGGTTCAGACGGACGGTGGAGGTGGTGGTACGGGAGCTGCCCCTCAAAGAGAGGTCAGATTTCTGGACATCATCTACCAAAACTTTTCCACTGTTTAAAGTCTAGAAAAGTTCCAAGGTATGAAAATGTTAAGCCAGTGGTTCTCAGCCAGGGGAGATTTTACCCCCTAGGGAACGCTTGGCAAGGTTGGGATGTATTTTTCATCGTCACGACTAGGGGTGCTACTGGCAACTGGTGGACGCTGCTGCACATCCTCAACACACAGGACAGCTCCCGCAGTGGAGTTATCCGACCCAATGGGCCAGGAGTGCCGAGGCTAAGAAACCCTCCTGGGGAGAAGGGTCCATCGCTATGTGAGTGCAGAGGAAGGAAGAGGGCCGAGCAGGGGGAAAGAGGAAGCTGGTGCTGCAATGCCCCCCGCCCCGCGCCCTCCCATGAGGCTGACCACCCTGTCGGCCCGCCCCAGGTGGACAGCAGGCTGGAGAGCTGGATCTGGCAGATGGTGGCCGCACTGAAGGCTCTGCAGTCCCAGCCGGTGAACGTGGGGCTGGTGAACTGGGTCACCCTGGCCTACCAACCCTACACCAACGCCGTCCGCAACGCCCGCCTCGTGGGCCAGGAGCTCGCAGCTCTTCTCCAGTGGCTGGAGGTAAGACCTGCCCTATCTGCCCCCACTCCCATCCCTTCCTCTCCCTTCTTTCAAGACAGAGCAAATTAAACTGGTCTCCAGCAATGACCTAGACAGGACAGCCTCTTCTGCTAAGGCCAGCAGACCAGACTCCAGGGCCCTCTTTGTTGCCTTGTTTGAACCCCTACCATGTAGAACCATCTTCTCCCCACCCGACCCCATCCACTATTCCTTTTGAGCTTACCCCTTGGACGTGCAAAAAATCTGAACACACCATGTAGACCATCAAACCCCCATATAAGTGGGCACTGATGTCAAGGCAGGCAGGAAAGGCAGCAGCCACCAGGCCAGGTCCCAGGTCAGTCCCTCCAAAGAGAGCCTTGGCAAGGTGAGAAACCAGTTTCTCCTTGGAGTATGAATAAAGCACCTCATTTGCAATCAGGAACAATGAGCAGGGTGGGTGCCCGGAACAAGCTGGGCCCATAAAAGCCTTTCATCCAGGCAACTTTTCTCCTCCTGCAGTCATCCTGCTACTGTCTTCCAGGAATCTGTTCAGTTTTCTCGAAGCAATGTTCATCTAATTGGGTACAGCCTGGGTGCACACGTCTCAGGATTTGCTGGCAGTTACATTGGTGGAACACACAAGATTGGGAGAATTACAGGTAACCGTGCCCAATCACCAGCAAACTGTGATCTCCAGAACAGCACGGGGGCGTACAGCAAGCACCAGCTTTTCAATAATAACCAGTCTTATAATTAAGACAGCCCCAACTTCCTTTAATGGCATATTAGAGTTCATGGGAGGACTTGTAACGGTATTTCAAATACAGCCATTGTGATAGACTCCTATATCAAGACAACTGAAAGCAAATTACAGCCCCCAGTCCTATGCTTCTCCTCAAACGAATGCCTCTGAAAGACATGCTGAACTGGACCTAAAGCATAAATTTTCCATTCACTTTTGTAGCAGGAAAGATTTTATTTTTAGATCTATAGTTCTAAAAACCAACGTGGGAAAGTTAGGGAGTGAAGAATCAGCCATCAATTTGCTGTTGTGTGTCAGCCATGCTTGTGTCTCAGTTTCCACATCTTTTAAACAAGTTCTATGCTGGGACCCATTTGGATTGAGCCCAACACCCATTCAAAAATGGCCTTCAAAACCCAGAGAAAGCTGGAGACAAGTCCTTCCTCTGCTCCACCCCAGAGGGAGTGGCAGGAACACACCTGGTGTCCCCCAGCCAGTCTCTACTGCACCTACAGAAGGGGGAGGCAAGGCCCTTCTCAGTGATGATTCCCCAGAGCTTGCCAACCTTTCCTTCCACCATTCCCTTCCTATGGTTCTAGGCTTCAACTACACCAGATTTTTCTCCACTTTACAAACACATCGTGGCTTTTCAAGCTTCCACGCTTTGTATGTGCGGTTCTTTTTGCCCAGGATGTCTTGCCTCCCCACTCCTGCCCCATCCACACATCACCTCCCCACATGCAAACTCCTACTTATCCATCAAAACTCAGCAGGCTGAAACAATATTTCACAGGCTAAAATAAATCAAAGAAAATGTGACATGACTAACAAAGGTTCATGACTTTTCATTTTACCAAGTAAGAACATTGAAAAAACCACTATTATTTACTATTACCATTATTTCATGAAATATATTTATTTTAATGTGGAAAAGGATAGGGGTAATGCTAGGCCTTTAAACTGAATAAATTTGTCATTATGAGAAGTCATTTCCTTGTCTTGTGAGATCTTCCTTCATCTCACTGGTGACTGGTAAGGCCCGGTGCACAGATGTGCATTTGGCCCCACTGATATAACCCTCAGAGATCTTGGGGTGAGCAGACTTCCCCTGCAAGCCTTCCCCAGAGTCAGTGAGGCCCATCTCGGAGGAACTAAGGTGGAAGGCTGAGTCAACGTCATGAGGAGTTGACCCCTGGCCCACGGCCCAGAGCCCTCCCACCCTGCCTGGTGTCGCAGGGCACAGCGGGTATTAGCCAGGCTCACACTGGTCAGAGGCAGCAGGAAGACCGATTCCCCTGTCATCATCTTGCTGCAGCCTGATAAAGAAAGAAATCTAGATTACACCCAAAATTCCTTCATTTGTAATGGTGGGTAGGGGGTGGAGAACAGGCCACCTCGTAGTCCACTGTCAACTCCTTCACCCCAAATGGCGCTGGAAACGGGGAAGATGTGGGACACCAAAGGAAGAAGGGCAAGGGAAAAAGACTTGAGTGAATAAATGCTCTCCAACTAGAGTCAGCCAGGGTTTGCCACTTTTTTCACGGACTCCTGTCTGTCTCTTGAGGATTAGCAACCCTACTTGCTCACAACATCGTCATCCTAGAGCAATGATGTTCCAAAGCTGTTCCGGACATTCCAGGGAAATGACATTAGTATGGGGGGGAAGCCAGCTTGTTTAGGGAAATTACTGACAAATATTTTTTTTTCCTTGATGGGTAATGTGGAGCTACTTATAATGAGCACACTGGGTGTTTTGTACACAAACAGATGCTCTTGAAAGAAGCTTCAAAGGTACATAAATTGACTTGCTTAAATAAATCAAGACTTCCCCCATAACCTTGTTTCTACCACTGAATACGTTTCTGAGGACCTCTTTTCCCCCTAGATAAAGTCCAGCCAATGTCTAATTCAGCACCATGAATTATTGCAGCTTTACTGTGAAACGGCTATGGTAACAATTTCTAGAGAAAGATTACCTCCTAGGTTTCTCTTCTTCCTGCCTGTTCATTAATGCAAAATGACGTCAAAAAGCTAAAAAGCATCTTTCTCCTCCCTCTTCTTGTCCTCACCTAATCCTTGCCCTTGCTTTCCTATTAGGGCTGGATGCCGCAGGCCTTTTCTTTGAGGGAACCCCCCCCAGTGACCGTCTTTCACCAGATGATGCCAATTTTGTGGATGCCATTCACACCTTTACCCGGGAGCACATGGGCCTGAGTGTGGGCATCAAAGAGCCCATTGCTCACTATGACTTCTACCCCAACGGGGGCTCCTACCAGCCTGGCTGCCACTTCCTGGAGTTCTACAAGCACATTGCCAGCCGCGGCTTAAACGGTGAGAATGAGGCATGGACTGAGAGCTCTGGTCTGCTCTTCCCACACTTCCATGGGCCTCTGGAATCCAGTGGAACCTCCCCACTCCGGGAGGAGATTGGCAAGGGTAGGGGCTCCAGCGTATATGGAAGGAGCTTGGGGGAGTGGATGAGGCCCGATGTCCCTTGAGCAAATCAACAGGCAGAGTTCCTTGGAGACCAAGCCCTGAGGACAAGCTGAAGGGCATCATTGGGAAATCCCACTTCTTATCCCCACCCAGTCTTCCCAAGTGAACTCTTTCCGGGGCACTGGTTCTTCTGAAAATTGAGTCCTAATATTTGTGGTTATCCCTCCTTCTCTGGACGTTTCCTCACTCAAGGAGCTTTCTCTGTTCTGGGCCACTTGAAGATCCACTTGTTAACAGATCATGG
Organism: Bradypus variegatus; assembly: GCA_004027775.1. NCBI lineage: Eukaryota > Metazoa > Chordata > Mammalia > Pilosa > Bradypodidae > Bradypus > Bradypus variegatus. The sequence goes on from PVKY010004576.1 coordinate 10,858, forward strand.
CTTCCTGATCCTTGTCTCCCAGTGGAAATAAGGCTCCCCAACTCCCCCATCCTATGAGGTGTCATCAGCTCACCCTACAGGACATTCATTACTGAGATGCTTTCCATTCAAAGTTCAGCTTCAAATATGCCCTAGTTACGTCCTTTACCTCAGAGCAAAAACTGAATGTGGCATCATTTGGGTCGTGGTCCCACTTCTCTCTCAAATCCTAAAACTGAAACATTAACAAGTACCTTGGTAACACGCACGGGACCAAAGAACAAAAATGTCAGCCAAAACCACATAGAGCAAAGGCATTCGAAATATCTTCCTGACGAAAGCATGCCAGCTCTCTCTAAGCCAACTGGAGACCCCCCCGCACGCCACCTTCTCACCCCAGGCAGCCAAAACTGAGCTGAGAACACACCTGTTTGCGATTATGTCACCACCCTCACCTCTCACCTATCAGAAAGACCTTCATGGTTGGCATTATCTTATTTTGGCCGGACTCCCAGCCTTCTGCCCTCCCACGCCTGATATCCTTCTGGGAACTTGTCCTTATCACCCCTTACATCTCCCTCCCTCACCAACAGGCTCCCGGCTGACCCTCCAGCCCTCCCCCCCATCTACACCCTCCCAACCCAGGCCTCTAGGATGGTGTTTACTAGCTCTCTGCCTGTTTAAAACATCTGGCCAATCACAGCCATTTTGCAAACTTCAAAGTGATGGAACCAAGTCTATTTATTCAGCTTGCCCAATCTGAGGTGTTTTGTTTAATTTGTTTTCTTCACCCTCATGTTTGAAAGCGTTTCTATTCTGGGGTGGTTTCCTAACCACTCCTGAAGAGTATGATAACTTAATAACTACTTTGCTGCCCTCACCACCTCCTGGCTGTATGAACTTGGGCGAGTTAGCCAATGTCTCTGCAAATCAGTTTTCTCAGTTACAACAGCTGTCTCAGGGACCTGTGGTGAAGACTGAGGGGCTGAATGGAAGGCACTCAGCCTAACACCTGCCTCATAGTAGATGCTCAACAAATGCAACCACTAGTGTGAAGAACTGAGATGACTGCTTTTGACACGTAGTCCTCAGACGCTTAGGGAAATAGCTTTTGAAAAGTTACCTGTGCTCTACTTTTCTGTCAGGTACTGTACATATCTTATGGTTGTTCCTCAACATTCCTTAAGAATAATTTACTAAAGATTAGATTAAGAATTGGAAAGTTAAAAAAAAAAAAAAGAAAAAAAGAAGCTCACAATCCATGGGAGATAAACCTAGAGTGCTCACTGTTTCAGGTTAAGCCTGTTCTGTCTATGGCTGCTGGAGCGTGCCCTTCTAAATCCAATGACCATGCTGGTTTTACAGGCCAGTCACCTAAGGGATGGAATGACTGTCTTTGAACTTAAGGTAGATATCATGGGAGAGGCCTCAGATTTTATCAGACCATTAGTGCGCCACAGGAGTGCTTCATTTATCTAGCTCTCCTATGAAAGAGGCATCCACACAAGCCTATTCCAGTTGACTCACCCTCAAGTCATCAACACTTGTGCAGTTCTAACCATTTGATAAAAACATTTCTAAAATGAACCACACTCCCCTGCTTTCATAATATATGCATATAATTTGATATTTTCTCATTGACTTGGGGCTTCCTATTAAAACACCCGCTGTACCATGCTGCAGTAGAGGGATGCCCTCAGGAATCCTACACTAAATGGCCCCAGGCAGTTCTGCTCTTTCTTTAGTCTCCTGTCAATTATTACATCTCTCTCTTGTCAGTGTGTCAACCTCAGCAACCCCATCCCTCCTTTCTAATTTGCTGTCGCTAATCTTCTATCAGCTGAAAACCAAGATGATCCTTTGAGTAAAGGGTACACTGGGTTAAGAAGTGATCGAAGCCATTCTTGCCCTGTGTTCCAGCCATCACCCAGGCCATAAAGTGTGCCCACGAGCGATCAGTGCAGCTCTTCATCGACTCCCTGCTGCACGACAGCCTGCAGAGCACAGCCTACCAGTGCAGTGACATGGACCGCTTCCACCAGGGCCTGTGCCTGAGCTGCAGGAAGGGGCGCTGCAACACCCTGGGCTACCACGTCCGCCAGCACCCACAAAGCAGGAGCAGGAGGCTCTTCCTCCTGACTCGAGCCCAATCCCCATTCAAAGGTGAGTGCTGAGAGGCCCCAGGGCCTTCAGAAGTTTCCCCGAAGTCTTTTCCTGGGTGACTTGAGGCATTCAGATACCCTCCACCATTAGAGTGTTTTTGAACCTGCATAGACTCCAGACAGTGTTCACACAGCCTCCCTCTCTTTTCCCAGCACTGGGGCCACCATGCTGCCAAGTGCTAGGGGGAGAAACTTTAATAATTTCTGAAACAATCTCAGGTTGGCCCCCTTTCATCCATTTTCATGGGCCCCTGAAATGTTACAACTAGAAGGCCTCAGCCATGACCTCAACCAGCAGGTCTCACTGTGTGGGGACCAGAGGGGAGTTAAAACTTAGACTAGAGCCCAGTCGGTTCCTCTCTGCTACCCGTCCCCATGAGAAAATTGAGGGCCAGTCTAGGCTTGCGGCACTGCCTCTCCCCTAAAGCTTAAATCAGCTGACCGTAGATAACAGTGTCATCTTGAGGCTCTCCCCACACAAGGGTCAGCTTCCAAAGTTTTCAAGTCAGCTCCTTAACTTTGGGGCAGAAACTGAGTCCCTGCCACACTGTGGTTGAACAGGAGGTCGGAGGAAGGGCTGTGGCCATGTCTGGGATGAAGCCAGCAAAGAACTACTTCCACTGAAGCCTAAATCCTCCCGGAGGGAACAAGCCACCATCTGTTGCCATTAACAATTCTACTTAATCCTCAAACAGCCGGAGTGATTTAGCATTTACTGTTTCACAGCACATACTCTTAGGCTCTGGGAGAAGGAAGCTGGTGTTTTGCTGTTTGCTTATTACCAATCAGATATTTGTATCTGAAAAACATGAACATGCTCTCACCACCACCTTGCCTTTGTACAGCATTTTACACAAAGCATTAGACTCCTCTTGGTTCCCACACCCACCAAGCAAGTATCACAGGCCTGATTATGACCCCCATTTTAAAGATGAAAAAAAGCAAAACTGTGTGAAGTGCCTGTCCATGGCCATAGGGCCTAGGAATAGGCCAGAACGCAGGCGTGATTCCCAGTCCAGTGCTCCTTTTATTGCCATGCTCACAAGTTCAAACTCTCAAGCAACTTATTTTTCTAGGCACAGGATTCTCTGTTTATCTGAACTTTTGCTCCCTTCCCAGAGCCAAGCAGGTCCGGGAAGGACAGAGATCCATTGCGAGCGGCAGATCACAGTGTCTGGGAGGCACCTGGAGTAAGGGCGGGGTCTTTCCTGCATGAGGGAGGGGCCAGGGAGTCCCCGCCGCTGTTCTGTCCCCCAGAGCTGGAGGAGACAGGAGCCTCGGGGAGCAGGTGAGGGAATTCAGTGGTCCTCCTGCTTATGGGAGCTCCCCCGCCACAGACTGCCAATTAGAGACTACTCGTTTGGGTTAACAGCTCCTCCTTTAAATGGCAAAGCCTCCTGGAGTGATTAAGCTTCTCAGATAATCACATTTCACTGGGAACTATAACTGTGGAACGTTAGAGCTGCAAGGGATTATTCAACCCCACCATTTTACAGACAGGGAAACTGAAGCCCAGAGAGGTGATATGACTTGCCCAGGGTCACAAAGTGAATCCCCTTGGACCCCAGGCAAGCCTGCAAACAACTAATTGAGAGACTGTTACCTCCGGAACCTGTCCCTGTGTGTGTGTGTGTGTGTGTGTGTCTGTGTGTGTGTCTGTGTGTCTGTGTGTGTGTCTGTGTGTTGGGGGCTGGGGGACTGCTTCTCCTTAAGATGAGTTGGGAGGAAATGAGCTAATTTGTCACCTTCCGGGGAAAGACCAGGAATTGCAACTGATGTGAGTGTCTCAGCCGAGCCCGAGGACAGCACGACGTCTACCGGGGCTTGCAGATGGTGGAGGGAGTATCATGAGATGGAAGAGGGGGGAGTCAGAGCAGCAGGCACAAGCCAAATTGAGTTCCTCCCATTTGCCAAGGACCCGGGTGCCCGACCACCGTAGGTTGATGGTGTGGGCTCACCTAGAATCAAAGAATCGCACTAGGATAGCATCGCGTCACCCACCAGCTACCAAAACCAATGTGTTCATCAATTCATTTATTCTACAAACATGAACGGAGCCAGGTAGGCAGAATCCCACCCCTCAGGGGGCTCGATGGAGAGCAAGCCCCTCCTACACAGGGGGCTCAGTGCTGTCGAGGGAGGCTGAGGCAGTGAGCCCCTTGGAGACAACACTAGTGTGTCTTTACTACCAACTAGCTATCTTGCTCCAAGGACAGCCAATGGGTCAGAACCCGACTGTCCAGTGATTTGGAGGCTGTGAGGCAGGAGTGCCTGAAACTTGTCAGGAACCAAACTCCCAGTCCCTGACTGAGGTTCCAGGGCTGAGCTGCAGCCTGTGCTGCACCCTCCCCTTCTCTGCTTTAGTCCTTCCAAAAAACAAAGTCCTCATCGTCCAAACTAATTCCACTCGCTAGTGGGGAGCAGGATTCCTGTGATCGCAGCACGCTGCGCTGGGTATGGCTGAAAATTATCCCACTGTAAGATTTTGCCTGTTTGCAAGCTGCTGCTCATGGGATGTGCAATCTTCATAATGCTATGCAATTGAGTACGGTAGCCACTAATCATATGTGGCTATTTAAATCCAAATTTAAATTACTTAAAATTAAATTTAAAATTTGTTTCCCCAGTCACATTAGCCATCTTTCAAATGGTCAAATATGTGGCTGTATACTGTATCAGAAAGCACAGAAATAGAAATTTCCATCATCACAGAAAGTTCTGTTGAATGGTGCTAGTGTGAAGCCTTCAATCTAGGCCACACTGCAACTACACCATTCTCCACCCAGCTATGGCTATGATCACCCGTGGCTCAGGACTCCAAAGCCAATTTCAGGGCCACCTCCAGCATTTTGATGGAATATCTACAGATTCTTAAAAGAACAGGCTTGTCCAACCCTAGTGCACAGAGAAACCACAATCCACATTTTTCAAGGACATCTAATTGTACTATATATTTTAGTGCAGGATCTGGTTGGGCAAGATAAACATCACCTCCCAATTGTAGTTTCACCAAGGGTGACTAACTTGGCCTGCATTCCTCTGGCTCCCAAAATATTTCAACAAAACCATCAAAGGACCTATTTTCTACAGCCGTTGCTGGGATTCAGATAAACACTGGGCGAGTACGGCAGTAGCAAAGAGAATTGGTTGCTGAGTGAAATGAGGCAATTTATCACCCACTTCCATTCCTACCCTCTCAGTAGGAAATGTTACCAGTTTGGGAGCCTGTTTTTAAGGGGAAGGGGAAGGAAACTAATCTGTATTGAGTAAGTACTGCTTAGCAAGCATTTTATTTAATTTAACCCTCAGAGAAGTCTGGTAAGATAACCAGGTGGAGGGGAGGGAAGCCTCTTAGCAGGGGTTACTCCATCTAAGCACCATACTGGATGTTTTGTATAAATTATCTCATTTAATCAGAGAGATTGAGAGAGGCTAAATAACCTTCCCAAGGTCACAGTTTGTGAGTAGATCCCAGGTCACTCTGATCCCACAGCTCTTGCTCCTTTGCCCACCTGGGCTTCCTAAGCACAGGATGAGGGTCCCTTCACCTATCACCCCTGAGTTGTTCCTGGTGTATTTCATCTCCTCCCCAGTGGCTGCCTCTGGCAGTAGTTCCTCACCTCTTTTCACACTCCTTTTTTCTGACTCTCTTCTCCTTGCTCTTCCCTTTCCTGCACCTTCTCCCAGCACTGTGGGCCTTGTCCAGCCAGTGGGAACTTGCTTCTATCACTTGCTCCAGCTGATGAGGGCACTCTTTTTCTTCTAGTTGATGAGACGACTAGTTAAACTGTGACTTCTGTGTCTTTGGCTTTTCTCGGCTACTTATTTGGAGGGTTTTCACTGATTTTCAGGGACAGTCCCAGAAGAAGCAGGAGATGTAGTGGAAATAGCACAGGTTTCGGGTTGGGATAAGGAGCATCCAGAGCCTTGGCTCTGCTGCCAACATAAGTGACAGTAACTCAGTGACAAGTCTATGTGGGCCTCGGTTTCTGCAGGCCACAAGTGAGGGGAGTGGATGAGCAGGGTAGCAAAGGGATGTTCCACTAAAACTGGGACCTATGGTGGGCCTCAAAACCTTGCTAGGCAGTTCAACATTTTGGAAGGTAACACCTCTAGAAGCCAGGTACTTTTACACATGCCATTTCATCACAGCCTCACCACAACTCTGAGAGTGAGCTTTTAATCCCCACTTTAAAGATAAGGAAATTGAGAGTCAGAGAAGTGATGTGCTTGCAGGTCATGAGACCACATGCTAGCCGGTGGCACCAGGAGGGCTCAAAGGAGGGCTCTCATCTCTGAGTTTAGACCTTTTATTTCAACCTGACAAGAAGCCCATGGTCCCCAGGACAAACGATGGCAGCAGGATGTGAACAACACAACACCCCTGACACACATACACAACACACATAAAGACACCCCTCACCCATACACACACAAAAACACACACATGTAACAACACCCCTCACCCTCCACACAGAAAAACACACATGCCACAATACCTAACACCCCTCACAGACACACACATAATAACACCCTCACTCCTCACACACATATAACACCCATCACACACACAAATACACACATGTATAACACCCCTCACCCCAACACATAAACACACACATAACACCTCTCACACACACAGACACACACATGTAACAACACCCCTCACACACACACGTAATGATACCCCTCACACACACAAACATACATAACAACACCCCTCACGCACACACACATAACACCCCCCACACACACACGTAACAATACCACTCACCCCTCATACACACACACGTAACCAAACCCCTCACACACACACATATAACATTCCTCTCCTTTCATATACAGACACCCCACTAGACTCCTTACCACCCCCCCACACACACATACCCATCTTCTACCCCTAAGCAGTCAACGATGAACTTCCCACCCACAGAAGGGTGAAGTATCCAATATCTCATATCAGGGCATCACATAAATGGACAGTACTGTTAAGCCCATGTATGGTTAGTAAATTACGCAGATATATGTTACAAAATCACTTGGCCCTGTTCTTCTTTACCTGAGCCTGCCCTGAGATACTTCCACCTGCCGGTTCCCTTACCCAATACAGCTGGGTTTTCCTCCCTGGCCTGGGCAGCCCCTGCACACTCTCCTTGGGCTCTGCAGTCCCATGATCTTCAGCTTCCCTCCTGGGTGACAGGCATTTCAGACCTAGGAAATGCCCTTGATGCTTCAAGAAAACACAAGATATCTTATTCCTACCATCTCCACAAGAGAAAATCAATGCCCCAAGAAGAAAAGACCCCTTTGATGTTTGCAAAAAGGAGTCATAATATCTCCCACAGCCAATTTCTGATCATTCAGAATCACTTTTTCCATAAGACAAAAAAAACAAAATGAATATTCTCTTATCATAAACTTCACAACCTGATGCTCACAGTGGCTGCCTTGTGAAAAGAAATTTAATTTTTTCTTTTTTAAAGTTGCCCAGGTGGCACCCATACAGGACTAGAATTCAGAATTTTTAGGGTATCTGAACCCCAGGAGGACCCTCTGGCGAAGAGAATCTCCAGAATCTTCACATCTCTGCTCTAGACAGAGTTTGCCTGATCTCATTCAGAGTTAATGGACTATTTCAGGTTTTTCATCTTTATACTCGAAATAATTTCTCCTGCCACTTGGAGGATGTGTATGCCGGCCTCTTAGCAGTCATAGGATCAAAAAGCATTTTCCCCAAATCATGTTTTTAAGTCCTTATTAAACATGTCATAAGGTAAAGTGAGCAAAATTACTTGGATTGTTTTCCTTTAATCTTTGTAATAGTATCATTGTCTTGGGGTGCTGGGTGATACATAAATCATTTTTGTTGTTGTTGGTAAGAAAAATGCTTACAAAAATCCAACCATATAAAACAAATACTTAGTTCTCAGTACAAAAGGCCATTCCATATTTTAAAAATTAATTTCACGATTTCTCCACAAAAGCGACTTCCCTACAGCAGTTCAGCAAATGTGCAGTTTTTCCGGA
>PVKY010004577.1:0-19018 GCA_004027775.1 Bradypus variegatus
GCACTCTGGAGGTGCATCACTGCTGTCTCGTTTTCAGCAATGAACTCCTGGAAGTCTTGTGTCTCAGAGCCTTGCGCTCCCGTCAGGCTGCAGCTGGCAGTGGGTGAAGGCTCCTCATCTGGGGCTGGCGGGCGGCTCACCTGCCGCTTGCTCTCCAGCTCCAGCTTCATGATGGTGTGGAGATAATGAGTCCGGACCCGGATTGGATTAAATTCAATGCGCCCAGCCATGTTCCCACAGCCATCGCGGGAGCAGCCGCATGGAAAGGACATACGATCCACCTGAGGAAGGAGACAAGGGGGTTGAGACAAGATGAGCCCAACAGCTTGCACAATGAAGATTGGAGACATTAGCCGGCAAACGAAGGCAGATTTGAAGTCTTACAAGAGAAGCAACCAGTTCAAAACATAACATGCAGAGCACGAGATGGCATTTATCAAACCACTTGCATTTTAATTCCAGCTCAACCATTCATTAGTGGTATGACCCCAGGAAAGTCATCTTTCCGGGGTTTGGTTCCTCTTCTAAACAAAAGGTGGCCAAAACTCTTGTCAAAGAATGCTTCCAGTTAAAAAGCCCAGAGATACCATCTCTCTGAATGCTGACAGTTCTCAGAGAAGAAATTTAATTGCCTCAGAGACCTTTTCCAGAACTTAACTGGTTTACTGAGACAAAACAAAAGGCTGGGGCCCAAACCTACTGCCTTCTGCAATCACAAGCATGGGAAAGTATCTGGAAGATCTTGCTAAGCCAAAGCAAAACATTCTGGGGAAACTAAGCAAAAGTGCCTTAATTTGCTAAGGAGCTAAATTGAAGGTTCAAACAAAGTAACAGCCAGCTTTTCACTACCTGCTTCATTTCTTCACTGAGGGTTGACCAGGGCAGTTTATTTCTGAAACAGTTACCAAGAAAATTAGCTTACAAACTCGGGATAGCTGGAAAAGAAATGCTTTCTATCTCCTTTTCTCCCTTTTGGATCCCCAAAAGGAAAAGAATACACATACCAAAAAAAAAAAACCCACAATATTAAAAACTGGAGTAAGCAAATGGGCATGTACAATTCTTAGGACTGCTCTCAGGTCTGTGTATAACAAACTGATTCACTATGGGACTTCAGTCTGAAAAGCATATTTGGCCAGATCCACTACAGCTATTTATTACCTATCTAAAAATAAGAAAGGAAAGTTTGATTAGGATAAATTCAACCACAAGGCCTCAGCATCCTTTGCTAAGACACACCTTCAGTATAAAAGTGTCAGATACATTTCATTCTTTGGGATGGTGCTGCTGCTTTCAATTGAAATATGTTCTCCCTCCCTTGTCAGAAGGCTAGCAAGGAGAAGATGCTTTCTCTCTTACAGGAGACTATGGATTTAAGCTCTGTCAGGCCAAGTATGATTCTGAATTACAGGATCTGAAAACTTTTATGTTTACAAAATTGGAGGTACTGTAACTAAACATTTGCAGATACCCTGTAGGCCCACCTCACCTCTCATCTCTCTATACTTTTACCTCAAGGAGTCAGTCAATATTTAAGGAACAGCAACGAAGTATTAAAGGTACTAACCCCTGTTCCTCCATTTGCTGACGGCTGCTTCCTATCACCTCTGAGTTGTGAAATGCAGAAAATATAATAGGTATCTCCACGGCCTAAGAATCCTGCCATGCTGGTTTGCTTTGTTGGTGGAGAAGGACTGTAAAAGTGGATAGTCACAGCTCTGAGGAAATCACCCCATTATGGACAGCCTCCCTTGTTCACTGGTACCCACACCACACTGCCCTGACTCTGACAGCTATAACCCTCAGGCCACCTTGGACTGACCTGGCACTTAATCCCAGCCTGGCTACAGGCACATGCTTCTGGGTCACAGTACAGTCGACAGTCACAACCACACTCTTCCCGGGACAGGCGGATGGCACGAAGTTCTTGCTTCTCTTCAGCATCAATGCGGTGGACCCCAGAAGCCCTCAGCAGGGCCCGTCGCCGTTTGGTGGGCAGAGGTTGCAGGAAGAAGTAATCATCCACCTCCACGTTTTCCACATCGATATCTTCATCTGAGACGTCATCCAGTGTCAGGCCATCGGCCTCCACCGACTCCACTGTCCCATTCTTGGTCAGCTGCCAAGAGACAAGAAAGGGTAGCCTCTTGACAGCACAAGCATCCTCACTGAGATCATCTAGAACAGCAATGACCAACAGAGCTTTCTGCTGTGATGGAAACACCTGGGCTGTCCAGTGCAACAGCCGCTAGGCACATGTGCAACTGAGTTGTGCAACTGAGGAATTGAAAATTTATTTTTGTCTAATTTTAATTAAACTTAAATAGCCACATGTTTTTAGTGACTACCATATTGGATAGCAGAGGTAAAAAGAATAACTCCTGAGCAGGAAGACAGGAAGCTTTATGCAGCTCTACCACCACCCACGAGGGACATCACCTTTCTGAGTCCAAATTTCTCAAATTCTTGCTTGATCTTCCCCTAGAAGATAATTTACACTCACAAACATATTTTCCACTCCCAGACTTGTCTCCCTTAATTTAGGCTTCTTTGCCCTCTAACACAGGGAGAAGGAATATCATCTGCTGGATGTTCCTTGGGATGCAAGTTAAAGGGTTTTTAGTAAAACCAAATAATCTTGCAAAACACCCTTCAACTTTCATCCTACAGAACCCCAAAACACTTTCTGGGGAAAAAAACAAGAACAGTATATTAAAGTACAGTACAAGGCTACCACATCTTCTTTAATGAACCTGAATTCCCACGGTTTGAACAACAATCTGTGCATAAAGAGCTTCACTTTATTGGAGAAAAAAAAATGAATCAATTATTAACAGCTATCAAAGAAAGCTCTTTGGGCCTAGAAGAAACTTACTATTTCTAATGGTTTGTTTTTTTTTTATTTCATTTCAAAGAAAAGCTGTATCTGAGGTAGGGTATTATATATAATGCTGACTGTACTATCTACAGGCAAAACCCTGGGTTCTCTGGGATAAGATGGATAGAGAACCTGGAGAGGGAATCTTAGTGAAGGTCAGGTTGAAGACAATCTATGGCTAAATGAGTTTTGAAAACTCACTGGAGAATTCAAGCAAAGAAAATGAGGCTTCATAATCCCCAGGGCTCTGGAAGCTACAAGCAGGATGAAAGCCAAGTGACTGGAGGCTTTGGTCTTTTGGTCTATTTCATCAGACAACCACAGCATAGTGTTGGTAAAGGAACAACTCCTGGGAGAGATGTGATGCAACAGATCTGGGTAATAAGCTACACACCAGGTTGGTTTTTTTGTTTTTTGTTTTTAGGGGTGTGGTGAAGAAATGAGGAAAGAAATAAAGCAGGGTTTGTTGGGGTTCCCTGATCTGTTATTTCTGTACCACAGAGGCTAATTACAAGGAGCTTTTCCATAGACCTTAGGGTTGGTTCCTGTCTGTGTCACCAGGGTTGGCCTCCTTTTGATTACCATCCCTCCTGCTATCCTCTCAAAGAGATTTAGAGATGCAACAGAAACAAGTCCATGTAGACATGAGAATTTAATATCATGATAGAGGTGGCACTTGAAATCAGTGAGGAAAGCGTCTTCCAGCCATTAAATGGTGTTGGGACAACTGGAGATTCTTTTGAAAAGAAATAGATTCCCAATTCACACCATTCCTAATAATGAATCCCATATAGATACAAAGTCAAAATGTAAAAAATAAAATAATAAGACTTACAATATTATAGGTAACTAAAGCTACAGAGCACCAAACAGCAACTGGTGGTGGCAGCCCAAAAGGAAAATAAACAAAAGGCATATGAGTTTTGAATATATATTTTTGAGACCAACTGCCTCCCCTATGCTAAACATAGGAAAAATCTTAAAGAGTAAACTGGGCTCTGGAAGGACAAACTAAGGGTTTTCTCTTGATTGTTAGATGTTACCATTGCTGCTATTTGCTAAATCTAGTTAAGTGGGAGTCCTGTTACTCAGTCTTGGTTTTGCCTGGCTTTGCCCCTAGTTGGTATCCAGTTTCGACACGTCATTCTACTACCAGACTTAAGAGATAGGATGTTTCTTCCAGAAAAAGGAAAGCCTTCATTGCCAATGATGAAAACAGTGTTCACTTGCCCAGCTGTTGCGATAGCAGCAGGAAGGTGATGGCATCAGTGACGGAATTCCTCAGACAGAAGTTATGGAAGCCTCAATGTTGGTCTAGTTACAAAAACAGGTGTAGGGCTTTAGGAGTAGGTTGAGGGAAGCAGATGTAGGGCTCTCAAAGGGAGAAAGAAATGAGATCTTGTTAGCCTACATCCTTTACCTCCAGTTCTCCAATTCTACCATCTTTTGGTGTGTTTCATTAGAATTTTATCCAAAACCCTAGACAGAATGCAGTCTGTTGCTTTAATATGGGTCAGCATAGAACCTTGGCCAGGCTGAAAGCAGTGTTTTCTCAATTTGGAACCAGGAACTCTGGAGCACTAAACAGTGGTAAAATAGCAAATGGGCAGCTATAAAGTGCCACCTGAGATTTATCTTCTCTAGCCCCTTTTCCCTCCTAAACTTGAAGACCTGGCACTATACCAGACGATAGACACAGTGCTACACAACTCTAAATAACTACTTAGTAATGCTGCTGTTGCACCTAGAAAAACTTTAGCTAGATTTGATGGGTATTGTAGAAACAGGACCCCTTCAGAGAATGCAGAAAATCCAAAGTCTGGTCTATGCATCACAGCAACGAACAATCATTTGACAAAAAAATTGAAATACTGTGCTTCCTCAGGTTCCAGGGGACTTGAATGCCTTTAGGTATTCACATTTTAAACTTCTAAAAAATGGGTTTGTTGGGGGGTGGGTGCATTTTGCTTCTGGTAGACTCCCTGACAGAGACAAAAAAGGGAGCCTGAGATTGAGATTTGATTCCAAATCTCAGATTCCTCTTTAGAAAGATCTGGATAAGAATCTCTACAGGCCAAAGACAACAGTCAAATCAAAAGACCCAGATGGTTCCCCACTTTATCTTGGCACATGGAAAACCCTAGATCCCAGGCCCCTTAGGCACCTTCATCTTCTTGGCATGGAGTTTCTCCTCTTTCAGGTGCTCACGAAGAATCTCCCGATGGTTCACCTCCTGCTCTTGAGCAAACTCACAGAGTGTGTAGCTCCGCACAGAGTTATGGCGCTGGGCCATGCCCAGAGAGCTGCCACCCTGGCTGGGCACACTGGTGAATCCCTGGCGCCGGGCAAAGTAGTATACAGTCACCTGATCAAAGCGTACATTCTTCCTCCGCAGCTGCTTCTGCCGCTTCAGGATGGATGTGGCTGAGAAGGGAGCACAGAGCAGTGTTATCAACCCAGAAATGGCATGTTTGTGGACCTCCCTCTTTCTCATCCATCTGTGCTCTCAATTCTTCTCCAAACGGACTCCCTGTAGCTAGAGACCTTGAACATCTGCTCCATACCACTGTTTCCAGACTTACTTCACCTCATTAGATAACCACAAAATCTATTTTTAGACATCAACTGGGAACAGGATTTCTAGGTAATCTTTTCAGGATGTAACAATCTATAGCTGTACCATCCAATACAATAGCCATTGGCAATTTAAATTAGAATTAAATAAAATTTAAAAATTCAGTTCCACAGTCACACTAATCACATTTCATGTGCTTGTTAGCACATATGGCTTGTGGTTCCATATTGGACAGCACAAATCAGAACATTTCTATCATAACAGGAAATTCTATTGGACAGCATTAATGTATAGCAGGGATTGGCAAACTTTTTCTAAGAGGCCAAAGTTTTTTGGGTAAGATTTGGAGACCATAAGGTCTCTGTTGCAACTATTCAACTTTGCTATTGTAATGTGAAAGCAATCATAGACAATATGTAAACGAATGGGCCTGGCTGTGTTCCAATAAAACTTTATTTACAAAAATAGGCAGTTAGCTAGATTTGGCCCACAGGCCAACCCATGATCTATAATATCAGAAATTCTTTCCAAGAACTAATTGAGCCACAGGAATTAAGAAATCTGGAGTTGCCCCAGTTGTCCAGGCAGTAAGCAGTTATGTCCTGCTAGAGCTACAATTTCCTAGAACTCTGTAAGACTCAGGTGGGAAAGGGCAGAGCCCCAGACTCCTTCTTCAACTGAATTCTGGCACCCTTTACTTACAGCACAACTAATATCAGCTAGAATATATTAGACTTGAGTTCATGATAATAGAGCAAAAAGGTCCTAGAAAGCAAGGTTGTGCTAAGAATAGGAAAGATTATGATTAGGGCCAAATCCCCAAACAGCGTAGAAGAAGCTGTCTCAAGGACCTACAGAATCTAAGAGTTACAACCTGGGCTCTTGATGCTTGGGGGATACGGGTGGAGACAGGTGGGGAGCAGCTCACTCACGTGTGAAGCTGGCAGTTGTAGGAGGATTGAGGCTGTCGCAGCTGTCAGCACTGTCACTGCTGGAGATCTCATCATCTGAATTGGAAACTGATGAGCCCACATCCACATCATCAAACTTCCTCTTGAGACCCGAGCCCGTGAATGCATCCATTGGTTTCAAAGGGTTTCCTTGGGAGCCCACCACGCTGGCCCCAATGCCCCTGCTCACCACCAGCTAGCCAGGTACATTAGGACTCTGCCCAGGGGAGAAGAGGAATCAGCATCCCTATCTTAAGACAGTCCCTTCCCAAGTCTACATACATGCCCTGTAACTGAAGACAGAAAGCACCTGAACTAGCACTGACATCTGGGACTCTGGAGACTAGGTCATTTCTCTACTGATTGCAGCCAACATTCTCCTGCCTTTAGTTTTCCCTCAGCCCCTTCAGTCTCAGCCACTTAGAAAAATGAGATGGGTAGCAGCACCACCTTTCCCAGAGGATTAAGGCCTTTGGTTCCAAGCCAGCTAGGCTCTAGGCTTCCTTATTCCCAGGATAACAGTAGCTACTCTTCTGATCACAGAGATCTTTCCAAGGGGCCAGGAGGAGGAACTGGGGATCAAAGGCAGAATTAGGATTTGTGTAAACCTAGACTAGACCCAATTATTTTTCCTAGTGAAATTATAGCCTGGCATTTCCCAAAGAGTATACCTTAAATACACTAGTTCCATGGATATTAATAGCTTCTACGTGGAAATAGGTCTGTGTCAAAACAGTTTAGAAAACTGTTTATGGCAAAATCTTAAAAGTCTTAATTTAGTAATAAGCAGGGTTTCACAAACCTGATTATGGAACCATGTGTTTCCAAGATATCTTTGGGGACAAATGATCCCTTTCAATTTCTAAGGACAGCAGCAGCTAGGAAAATTTACCCGGAGATTCACAAGTGTAAAGTATCTCACCAGGCTCCTAAAAAGGTCAAGTTTGGTACTAAAGAATGGATGGAAAATTAGACTGTGCATTGGCTTCAAGACCCAGAATCTTTCCCAATCTTGTACCACTCCATAAAATAGGGCTTATCTAGTCTATCATCATCCTCTGTGCAAATGAAAACTTAGCTTTACTAATTTTTGCCCTCTGTAAAGAAACCAGGAAGGGGAAACAAATAGCAAAAGAAGTGACAGTTTATTCTGGTCACATCAATATGGCAGGCAGTGTTTTCAACAGGCTGTCACACAACCTAGGAGTCTGTGATATTCCACCTCCAAGGTACAAATCTTTCTCCTACATCTTTCTTTGGACTTAAGTTCCAGCAGGACACAAATCTGCTTCGCAGAAATGCTGTCAGAGCCGTAGCCATGTGTGATGAGGTATGAAGCCTCCCTTGCTTTGCCTCAGTAATGCCAGAATCTCCCCAGACTATGATCTCACTAGTTGCTAATTATGCAGCAGGAATAACAACACTGCCCAGAAAGAAAGGGCTGCATTACTGCAGAGCAGCTACCCAGAATATACTGTGGTGTCAAGAGATCCTGCTACAGAGCTTTCTCTGGACTGTCTCCTGGAAGTGATTTGCCTGCTCTTGGTTCAGGCTCTACATACTCAACCAGACCTAATAAGTACTTTAGAGAAGATATTTCCTACCCTAATCTATCCAGATTTCATCAAAATTCTGCATTCAAGTCACAAAATGTACCTAGGAAACCTCAGCTAGCATAGGTCTCAGACAAGTACACTCCTAAAATAAATTTGGCCAGTGAGAAAAAAATAATCAAATTAAGAATTATAATTAAATGTTAAAATGAGCCCAAAGTACCAGTTCTGTTCTTCAGGTTACTGATCCTACCATCAGAGATCCCATTCCTAAGACATGGTAAGAATGGAGAGCGCCAAGGACATTTTTATGGGTTAAGATTATAGCTGGATTTAAACATACCTATTAACTTAAAACTTTCTCATTCCATTCGATTATTGGGGAAAGGGCCTGTATTTGAGTACTTCTGTGGGTGGGATTTTCCTCCCCAAAGATACCTTATCAACCACATGGAAATCAGTCTGAGCTAAAAATCTGCTGTCTTGGAAAGGGTTTAAGTCACAGCTTCAGTTTTAACGGAGCACCAGATAGTGTGACTACTAGGAAAGGGGCATTTTTCTCAGTCTGGAAGTACTCAGGGAATTATGATTGGAAGCAAATGTGTATGCCTATAGTTTGCTCAGGTGTCCCTTTATTTCCAGAAACATGTGGTTTCTTTGAAAATTCCTATTTCAGACCCAAACTCTTTTTAGTCCAAGATCACCTTTATTGCTAAAATTCTCCACTGTCTTAACCCAGTTGCCCTCAAACTGTAATTTCTCTTGAGGTTACTTTTTGTGCACTTTGGTGCAGCAAAGGATTGTTGACTGCTTGTTCTATTCTCCTTTCTTTTCCTTTCTTCCCTACTTAAACTTCTGAAATAGTGGTTTCTGGGCAATAATAGGAGGTAAGTAAGAAAGAAGAGAATAAGAAAAAAAGATGTGAAACCTAGGAAAAAAAAATTTCCTTAAACTGACCTGAATCTATGGCTATATGTGTAAATTATTTGCAGAATGCCCTATGATCTAATTATTCCATTAACTTAGCAATTCGGAAAACCCTCAAGAAGACCTCACTGCTCTAGGTGTCTCTCCATCCTACCAGGGATCTGTTAGCATCACCTTCTCTGCCATTAACCCCATTACGGGGGGGGGGGGTGGGTAGGGAGAAGAATCCATCTGTTCTGTCCTGAAAACCAATATAACTTTAAATTTTAATCCAGCTCTCCTTGTCCAACTCTCTGATGTGAACTTGACTTATTAGATAAAGATGTTCACTGGGCACCATGTACAACAAACTCTGCATCCACTTCCATAGTAGCCTGAAGAGATCTTTCTTTGCAATAACAACTAGAATAGGTTTCACAATTTCTACTTCATCAAATTAATCTTTTTTCAAATCAGAATTACAAACCAGTCATTCTTACTTCTTTTAACTACATTTGTAGAGGGATCAATGCCTGTGTTCAGTGATACACTTATGACAAGTTATACTCCATTGCACATAAACCCATATAGAAACAGTCAAGGTGAAACTAGAGGGACAGGTTGTAACTGACAGTTAACTGTCAAAATGACCAATTCAAACAACAAATGCTTTTGTAGAAAATGATGCAAACCTCTTTAAATGCTTTTAAATGCCAGTGAAAAGAAAGGTCAGCTGACATTTTCTGACTACATGACTTATGGTCTTTTCTCAAGTGTTTCTAGCTGAACATTTCCCAAAGGTATATGTAATAGTTCAGATCTACAGTGTATAGAAGACATTAGGCTGGCAGTAAATGAAATACATCTACCAGCATATCAGTATTTTAGGACTAGATTTAAGTCTTTTTCAGGCTGATGAGGATTCTTGCAACCATTAAAAAAGCATCATTTAGACTAACAAAGGAGGTTACTGCCCAGGAAAAATTTTGTGGATGCAGAATATATATGCAAAGTTTATGTAATGTAAGTGCTTCTCTTATGTGAGTCCAAAATAATAAAACAAGGTGCATCTCATGTAGAAAGCCTCTCCACTGGGCTGGAACCCAACCTTCTGCTAAAGGTCAAGGGACCAAAATCTCTAATCTAAAGATCATCAGGGTTATCATCTTTAGCTGGGTTAGAGGAAAGAAATATTTGCTGCTAAGTGTTATGATAAACCTGAATAAATGACCTGTCCTGGTTCTCCTTTTATAAAATACTGCAGCTAAAATTCTCAAATACTAGGAATTTAAAGATCCATGTGTCCTTGTGATTATCACATTTATGAACTTAATAAGCACTCAAGTGAAAGCATCCAGTCTAAGTTAGGTATTTAGAAACCCGTCCCTCCCATTTTACCTATTCACTGACACAAGGTTGGAATTGACTTTCCATGTCTAAATTACCATCATTTGGGGGACACAAGATCTTTGTGGGAGAACTGGAATGTGATGCTGCAGGAACCATTAACTCTCAAGGATATCCAGTCTTTGATAACTCTGGCACACACCAACATCCTGGCTTTGAAGATTTGCAAGATGGCAAGTGAAAAAAAAAAAAAAAGAAGAAAATTTCAATCAACTATGGATTTACCTTGAACTGAAAAGTGCACGACAAGGGGACAGTGTGCCTCTTGGGGATAACTTCTAACATTTCATACTGAAGAATGGTTTGTGTATCAAACTGCTATTCTAAATCCCTTTACAAGGACGGATCAAGACCACGGCACAAACAGGAATAGATGGCAGTCGGCTGCGTATTAGGGCCTGTGAAAAAAGACCAAGCCAGCAACCACGGTAAGTGATGCTTTCATTTTCCCATACCACGCAAGAAAAAATGGGAGACATCAGGAACCTGAGCTGAAGGGACATGTCAAGTCACCAGTTCCCTTCAATGGACATCTCTGCTGAACCCTTCAGCTCTCGGCCCATTTCTCTCTGATGCCTACTAACCTTCCCGCTCATTCCAATCGTCTGCAGCCCCTACCCAGCTTTCCTATCCCTTCCTGCCTGCTACTTACAAATTCCCAACCACTCCTCCCACATTTTCCTCTATCCCCCCCCCCCTTCCTTCACTGCCCTCCACCCTACATCATCTCCACTTCATTACGAACTCGACCCTCCACCGCAATCTTGCCGGCTTCCGAACCGCCCATCGGTCTCCCTCGAGCTGCCCCCGCAGTCTCGCCCGCGTCCTCGGTGCCCCTCGCTCCCACGCCTCTTCCCGGCTCCTTCCCTTCCCAGCGGCGTCCTAGCTCCCCGCCCCCAGACCGCTCTGGTCCGAGCCTCCCTAATTTCTGACTCCTCCATCCACACGGCTTGACCACTCCTCCGCGGCCGCCCGAGGGCCGATCCCGAGAAAGGACGAGGCGGCACCCTCCGCCCCGCACCCCCAGGCCCATTACCGGCCCCGCCGCAGCTGCCTCCTCCTGTGATGGTCTCTGCCGCCCCTGCTGCCGCCGCCGCCGCCCTGACCCGGGTGGGAAGGAAGGAGGCCAGAGTAAGTCCTGGGCCGCGCGGTGACGGTCGGGGAGCTCCCAGGGCGGCAGGGAGGGGAGGAAGGGTTGGTGGCCAGGCCGGCCGGCAGGCGGCGGAGGAGGCGGCGGAGGAGGCGGACGGCTCCGGCAACTCGAGCGCCCCAAGCAGCAACTGCACAGAACCGCCCCGGCTCCGGCTAACAATAGGATACGGCTGCAGCGCTCTGGCTCTTATAGGCGCCGGCGCGTCCTAGCCGAGCCCCGGGACACGCTGGGAAACGTAGTCTACGTACCGATCCCACACCCAGCGGCATGCCGGGAGTTGGAGGCCGCGACAAGCGTAAAGCCAGCAACACACCCGCGAACCTGCTTAGGGAGGCGGTGTCTCTGCTGTAGCGGACCCTGGGAAAGCGAGTTTGGGGCCGATGCAGCCTTTTGAAGGCGAAGAAAAGAGAGACCCTCAGCTATAGATCTTCAATGACTAAACGAATTTTAACCTAACGCTCTTATTATCCTTTCGCCAGGACATCGAGCTACACTTCTATGCCTTGGAACATAATCCCCCTTCTGGCTCTTGGGGTCTTAGTCTTCAGCTTAGTCTTGCTGCAGCCTGCCCAAGGTATATAGAGAAAAAAATACAAAGAAACTGTCATTTATTGAGTTATCCCTATAACGTGGGGCATTATGTATCTCATAATGTGACAGACTGATTTAGGTGATTTCTTTCAAAAAATCTGTAAAACATTATCTCATTTTCACAACTTTGCAACCCGTTTCTTAAGGTGGGGAAAAGGAAAACTCAGATGTCAGAAGTTATGTGTGATTTGTTAACACCACACAGCCTTGGTTTGTCTCATCCAGACTAGAAGTAAATGTCTCTTCCTTGACCTATAAGGCCCTACAGGGTGTAAGAGCAAAGTCTTAACTTCCCACCCCATCACCTCATCCTATTTGCCCTTTTGTTTCCTTCTACTTTCCCCCTCCAATATTCTGCTTCAGTTACATTGGCCCACTGGCCTTCCTGCAATTCCTTCAACAGGACATCATGTTCTTACCTCAGGCAGGGATTCCTGGAACACTCTTCCACCTGCTAGCCACATACTTAACTCCTGTACTTAATCTGCTCAGATGTTCTTGCCAGATTTTTCCTTAACCATATTTTCTAAAATGGTGCTTTCTCTCCATTTCTATACCCTTGCCTTATATTTCTTCTAAGCACTTACTACCTGATGTGTTTTTGTTTACTTTCAGTCTTCTGTTGAGTATATTTCATGAGAGCAAGGAATTGTTTTGTTTACTGTATCCTCAGCATCCAGTACAAAACTTGGTATTTGATATTTAGGAACTCAGTACATATTTATTGGATAGATAGAAGGATGGAAGGATGGCAGGTTGTGAACTCAGGTTAAGCCTATTCCAAAGCCTGGTGCACTTTTCACCATAACCAAAAAATCATGGAGCCAAATTTACTGGTTTCAAAGCCAATTCAGTTTCAGAGTTAGACATGTTGGATGGTCTTGGAAAAAAATGCCAAGAATTCTAGTCCTCTCCCCTACGTGACATCAGAGACTCCAAGAAGCCAGCTAGGAAACAACTCTGCAAAATGAAAAGCAATGGATCACATACAAAAAAAATCCACAGGATGCCATGTGCTGTTCATCTTCCTATCTGCTGTAATTTAGGGGTGATATAATATGATCAAGAGCAGGGACCCTGGAGCCAGACTGTCTGAATATAAATGCTCCCCCCTCCCCCGCAACTCCTCCACTAACTAGTGGTACGACCCCAGGCAAGATACATAACTTCTCTGTGCCTTAGCTTTCTCATCTGCAAAATGGGGATAATAATATGTATCTCACAGGGTTTATGAAGATTAAGTAGTTAATATATTACAAATGATTAGAACATAGTCAATGCTATTTTTATCTTAAGTTTCCTATTTATTTGTTCAAGGGATTCTGTTCCTGATTCTGTTCTTCCTGGTCACAGAATGCAAAAAGAGGAAGAAAAGCCCTCAGACCACACTAGAATCAGTGGGCTGAGTGACAAGACAAAACAAAACAACCAGCCTAAAGGCCGTGTTGAAAGTCAAAGGAAGTGTCTCAGATGCCTGCATACTCAGTTTCAGCAGTTGTAGAAATACCTAATGTCCAACTTTTGCTGGTTAATGCCACTAAACTAGAAGACAGCTAACCCAAGATTAACACATCCTTTAAGAAGACAGCAGAATGCAATCTGACAATAAGCTTTGAATTAGGTGAAAGATCTGAGAATAGTGGAACTGTTGAAATTACATGGCTGTGACATTAGGACCTCTAACAAACATCACAACTACTTATTTACCATATTTCATTGTCATGATAGAATCACTAGGTAAGTTACTACAATGTTGCCAGTTGGCCATAATAACTGGAATTCTACTCCAGCCTAAGCAGGGCCTACGGAGGACAAATGTCGGGAAGTAGTTGTTTAGGAAACTCAAGTGCAGTAGAATAGAAACTATCAAGAATAGTGAGAATAAATGCTAATAATATTAATATTGTTAACATTGGACATCCGGCTCCAAATGTTACTGCTTTGTCCCAGACAAAGCAACATATGTGTGGACCAGCTCAGAATGCACAAATCACGGAAACATGGTTTGTTTCAGGAGCAGAGAAGTCAAAGCAGAAAAGGAGATAAAATACGTGACCAAGAACAGGCACTGAAAACAGCTGCGGATGAAAACCAAACATCGGATTTCATGTCCTGGGCAGTGTTTAAACATCAGTTTTGCAGTTATGTCTGCCTGTGGAGGTGCTCTTACAGTTAATAGTATCCTAAGTTTATTGAGCAACTGTACAAGGCATTAGGAACCAAGCTTTACTTTATACACATCATTCGCTTTAGTTCCCCAACAACCCTACAGATTAAGTATTATCTCCTTTTTGAGGCTTGAGAGATTATTCTGTCCAAGGTTATATCCAAGTAAGAGCAAGACTAGGATTTGAACACAGGCCTTTCGGATACCCAAGTATATACTGTATCAACTACCCTTTACCACCAAAAGAGAAGTGAGAATACACTTTGTACAGATGTGAAAATAAATAGGACAAAGGATATTATGTGCTGAGCTTACAGAAAATGTGGTAAGATAGCATACCTTTAATTTATAAAAAAACAAAGGTGTGTCTTTTAATTATTGTCAGCTAAATTAAGCAATGGTAATGTTTGCTAATCATAGCACCATCATAATGCTTGCTCTAAAATCTTGGGCTTGTCTCAGTTTCTTCATGTGTGAATGAGAATACACTGCCTCATACCACACAGCGTAGTTATGACAATTAAGTGAGAAAAATCCCTGTTACACACTAAGCATAATACCTGGCACAAAGCATTTTAGCTGTTATTGTTTTCCAGCTCTACATCAGGTCACACTGGTGAAAAAATTAGAGATCTGATTATAAACAAGACATAAGTTTTGAAAAAGAGTGGTGAGATAAAAATCTTAAAACAAAAACAAAAACAAAACAAAAAACTAAGGCAGTATATTTGTTTTTCTGGTATGGAATCTACAGATCTAGCACTGAAGTAGCATGTTATGTCACTAATTTAAAATTAATTATATTCCAAATCTAGAGAGACAGACACCTCTTTGTGACTAATTCTACCCTATCAGAAAGAGATCAGTATGTGTGAATCTGGGAAAAAGACCACAACAGGAATCTGGAAGCACAAACAATGAAGAAGCTGTATAGCAACAAGAAAGAAGGGCTCAAAAAAGATATGGACAGATTTATCTATATATAAGATGATAATGCACACACAAACAACACACACAAAACCACCTATTAAAAAAAGCAAAATAGCAACCAGGTTTAAGTAGGTAGAGTTCAGGGATAATTTTAGAGAGAGCAAGTTTAATAAACTCAAAGAGGTGTGAGAAAATCTGAAGCAAGGTTATAAAGATGTCAACAGGAAGATGTTAACTAAATCCTTAAATGAAAAATCAGGCATTAGAGCTCAGGAAGAAAACAGGAATCTTCATTGATTAAAATGAGGAACGAGTATCTCATCTTAAGCAAATATATGAGAAACAGATTCAAATAGATAAATCAGTTATTACTCATGTTCCAAAAGATTCCAAGCAATACAAAGTGGACACAGTATTATTTTAAATAGCTAGTTCCCTTATAATTGACATTAATCCAACTGAAAAATTTAATTCATTTGTAACTTTTAAATCTTTGGATTTGAGAATGCAATATTAAGCGTAGTTGCAATTGTCAAGGTAACACTAATGAATATTGTAGCTTATATCTATATTCATAGGGAACAACACAGAGGAGATTTGGAAGTAAGGAAGAAAGATGTGGGGAAAAAGAGAAAGAAGCTCAAGGTCAAAGTTAAAATGCAAGGTCACTAAAAGAAGCAAGGGGAAATTAAGCATTAATGATATAGAAAAAACAACAACACAAGTGCTAATGGTATGAATCTCAGGTCACACAGGGCACCTTTCCAACTCATTCAGTTTATGTTCTTCTCCATTTTATAAACTTTGGAGTTGGTGTAATGAAACAAAACATAAACAAATTAAAATTAAATATTTCAGCAGAAAAATCCTTACCCCACTGCTTAGAAAACAGAGCATTTACTAGAGTAGAAGCAGAACATTGATGCAGGATTATCTATATGAATTAGTATATAACTGATACAGCTAGGTGGGACATTTATACAGTTCCTGTTAAGATTAGAGTTCTTGTAATAGACCAGTGGGGGTGATAACATTAAATTCCTATTGAAGAGTCATCCATGGCCACGGAAGCAGACCAATGATTCAGTAAAATTTTAAAGAGCTCTTCAACTTCAGCTCTCCAGTCCCAAGTTATCTGGAATTGTTAGACACTGGGCAGAGAAAAAAAGCCAGTGGAGAGAGAGATTGCAAATATTTGCACCCCAAATTTGTGTTACTTTCAAAACTGAATGCAGAAGCTTCATTCAGTCCTTCAAGATAGTTTGCAAAGCAGTACAAATTTCTGCAGCAAGTACCTTCTTAAAGAGCACTCCTTCATTAAGCATAAATCAGAAAAGGCTGGTTCCATTATCCCAAGGCTTCTTTGCTTTTGCTAAGCTTCCCCACACCCCGAGAGGCTATTTGCCCTTCTAGTTCAGTGTTGAGAGCCACAATCATGCTCTGTCCCTCACAACATACCCAGTGCCTGACATTGCCTGACTTCCAGGGATCAGAACATCATCTTCCCCTTCACATGAACCTCACTTTCACAGATTTTGGCTGTCTGTTCTTTGTCCTGTAATTTCTCTCCAGCCAACATGACCATCACCGTTTCTCTTCCTTTTAAATGGCTTGTTAAATAAATCATTTATGTGGGCAAACATTCTTATTGGGCAATAATATTGGAAGAACAATCTTAATTTAACAGCCACATTTTATGTAGTGACTAGTATTCAATCTTCAGAGTCCTGCAATGACCCTACCCTCTTCTTTTCCCCAATAACTCCTTTTTAACTACCAAGTCTTTATGCAGCCGATTCTTTTAGACAGAACCTATTACACTTCAAGGGAACAATACAGACAATGCTAAATAGGATGCTACTCCACTTCTCAGGGGGCCCAAAATCTAACTTTTCTGCTTCTCTTAAACCCCCCACTCTAATGGAAATATTAAATATTTATATTTATTTTAAATATCAACTATCATATTGTTAAAAAGAAAAACAATTCAGCAATTTTTACTTCTAGGAATATATCTTAGACATATGTACAAAAAACTCATGAAGATGCACATATCTGGATGTTTGAAAGGATCCAACCTAAATGGCATCTATACGGAATGGCCATTCAAAAAAAAATTGACGTAGAATTCTAATATAGAAAGATACTCAAGATATGTAAAATACGAAAAGCAAATGCAGACTACTAGTATAACATGAGCCTATTTATGTATTTGTTTGTATGTAGGTGTGTATTTGTGATGGGAGGAGAGAGAAACATTTTACAATGATTATCTCCATATAATGGGGCTAGGAGGTAAGGAGAGGAAGTTACACCCCTCTTCATTGTTTGAATGTACCACTTTGTGTATTCCTTTTATAATGAAAAAGCTAGTTTTAAAATTTTCATTTAACTGAAAGGATCATAGGCAATTTTTAAAAGCGAGTTGAGTAATTACAATGTTCTATCAATATACCAATTCTTATCAATTATTTTTTTGGAGTTAAAGAAAGCCTAAGAGATTTTCTAGTAAATTGAAGGATCTGTGTTTACAAAGTTGTGTAAATTCATTTTCATTAATTTGAAGACTACTCGCAAAAACCCCAACTCCAAGTAAAAATTAATAAATATCATTAACAGTAAATATATTAATAGAATTCTGTGTACTGTTTGCAGTAAACAAGAGTCACATATTCACAGATTTGGAAGGGACCTTAAAAGTCATCTAGTCCAATTATGTTAAGTGAAAGAACTTCTTTATATTTGTACAGTTAATCATGGACATTGTCTACCACAAGAATCACTGTGTTATACATGGGAAATGTTTTAATGTCCAAACATTCCTTATGGTGACATACATGACTCTCAGCTTCCCCCTTTCCACCACATTCATGAACTACAACAAATGTATTACAGTATTACAAGGAATTAATAATAGAGAGGTATATGGGAAAAAAGGTACCTACTGCAAACTATGGACTATAGATAACAGTAATATTTTAATATTTTTTCACCAACAGTAAGACATGTACCACACAATACTAGGGGTCAATAAGGGGGGTGGGGGGAGATAAAGGGTATGGGAGGATTAGGGTTTTCTTTTTTATTTTTATTTCTTTTCTGAATAAAAATGTTCTAAAATTGATCATGGGGATGTATGCATAACTATGTGATGATTCTGTGACCCACTGATTATATACTTTAGGTGGTTTGTGTGAATAGATCTCAGTAAAATAGCATTTTAAAAAAAAGTCATCAAGTCCAACCCTCCCTAGCCTAACATTCAGACAGAATAGGAAAAAAACAGAAATAATAGCAGCCTGCTGAGTAGAGAGCTGAATTCCCTGAAGCCAAGAACCAGTCCTAGGAACATAATACAACTAGAAATGTTCCCCCAGAATCTGAACATCAGGTAATGATTCACTTTTTGGCCTAGTATGTCAAGTTGCCCAGGTCAGTTTTAGACAAGTCAATGACCTGATTTAATTTTCAGGTTTTAAAATTTTCAATTTGTTTCAAACCAAGAAGAATTAGACCATGTTGCAGGTTGATTTTAATGAACAAAAATCTCTGTATAAAAACATTTAAGCTTTATCAAATGCTTTAAACACACACACACACAAATCTAAATCCAATACAGAATCTTGAACATTATCTGCTTTTCACCCGAACATAATCTGTAAAGGGATTTCTAGATAAAACTTTACATATGAAAAAAGACCAAGGTCTCATACATTTATACCACACACATATACACACACAGTTATTCTTAAGGAAGAACAAAAACATATGGAAAGAGTGTGAGTGGGGTCGGAATGAATTTCTTGTGAAGCTTATAGAACACTACATGAGTAAAAGAACTTCCTATACCAACAGAGGGGATGCAGAGAGGGGAAAACAAAGCATGGGTTATCCTAACTCATCAATAG
>PVKY010004578.1:0-19017 GCA_004027775.1 Bradypus variegatus
CTTATTGGGAGGGATCTGGTGACGTACGAAATCCCTCAAAGCAGTGTCTTGATCTTTATTGGCATGTAATTGCATAGTCATTTTGTATAGTACTTCTTAAAATCTTATAATATCACTATCATTTTTTTCTGTTAGGTATAGCAGGAGTTAACTCATTAAACACTTTAATAATATTACAAGAAAAAATGCAAACCTAAAATATCAGTTATTTATATCACCTTATATTGCAACATTATCAATATTAATTCATACACATTTATATGACTTTCTTTTCTGTGCTATTTTTTTCACTAGATGACTTTATATATGGCTTTATATATGTATTTCCATATACAGATATAGCATATGCAGCTAATATTTTTGAAACATATACAATATTTAATCATATCGATGTATCACATATATCACTGATTGTATGCACAACCAGTCCTCAATTGTAGAGCATTTGAGTAACTTCCAGTATTTCACAGGTGTGAACAGCAGCACTATAACTCTGTGTAGACTGATTTCATTCTTTTGGACTTTTTTCTCTTGAGTATTTCCCCCAAGTGGAAATACTAGATAGACAAGGTTAAACAATGCCAGGTTAGCATCACAGATGCAATCTCAGTGGCACTGGCACACACATTGACGTACAATTTTTTCACAGGCCTATCTATAGCATTTTTAAAAAACAACTTTGAGACATAACTGATACACAATCAACTGCACATACTTAAAGTACACAATTTGATAAGTTTTGACATATGTATATACCTATGAAGCTGTCACCATATCAAGATAATGAACATGTCCATCATGACCAAAAGTTCTTCATGCCCTTTGTAGTCTCTTCTTTCTGTCGTTCTTTCTGTCCCCAAGCAACCACTGGTGTGCTTTATGTCACTACAGGTTAGCTTGTATGTCCTAGAATTTTACATTTTAGGTCCCTTATTCTTGGCTTCTTTCACCCATAATAATTATTTTGAGATTCATCCATGTTGTAGCACGTATCAACAGCATTCCAATGTATGGTTATATCATGGTTTGTTCATCCATTCACCTGTTGATAGACATTTGGATTGTTTCAAGTTTAACGCTACAAAATAAAGCTGCTATGAACCTTTGTGTATTTCTTGAATAAATTCCTAAGAATGGAATGGTTGGATCATATGGTAGATCATATGTTTCACCTTTTAAGAAACTGCCAAAACATTTTCCATTTTACATTCTTATAAACAATGAATGAGAGTCCCAGCTCCTCCACATCCTCACCAATACTTGGTATAGTCAGTCTTCTTAATTTGAGCATAGAGGTATCTCATTGTGGTTAATTTTCATTTTGCTAATGACTAATGGTGTTGAGCATCTTTTCATATACCTATGGTGAAGTTTTTGTTAAAAACATTTGCTTATTTTTAATTTTAAGGAATAAAAGTAATTCACTGGATAAAGAATATTCTTTTCAACAAATGGTAGAATATCTGAAACAAATTTATATCCAGATGCAAAAAGAAAGAGAGAAAGAACTTTGATTCATACATCTCACCCTACACAAACATTAACTCAAAATGGATCATAGGCCTAAATGTAAAACCTATAAAACCTCTAGAAGGGAACGTAAGAGAAAATCCCTACAATCTTAGGTCAGGCAAAGATTTCTTAGACATGACATTAAAAGCATAGAAACAAATATAAAAATTGGACTTCATCAAAATTAAAATCTTCTGCTCTCCAAAATACACTGTTATGAGAATGAAAAGACAAGCCACAGACTGAAAGAAAACATTTTCAAAGCATATATCTGATAAAGGGTTTGTATCAAAACATATTTTTTTAAAACTCTCAAAATTCAATAATAGGAAAACAAACAACCCAATACACTGCTATTTAGATTTGCTTCTCAGATATGTAAAGAGACATTCCCCAAGTGAAATTACTAGATAAAAAGAAAAGAAAAGAAAAAAAGCAAATAAAGAACATTCTATACTGAAGCACTTGAAGGTAAGTTTTGAAGGATGAAGCACTTGAGATCATATACTGTTGCTAAAAGAGGGCAGATGGAATGAGGCAGGGTGGAGAAACAAACACAGAAAGTGATCTTGGAAAGCTTTATGGCCAAATAGGGAACATGTCAAAAGCCAAATGGCCGATTTTCTTCACAGTGCTCCTAGGCTCAATATCAACAACATGGAGCAAGTAAAATGGAACGATTTTGAAAATGGCCCAGATCCTGGTTTAAATCATGGGTAGAAAAATTGGATATAGTATGGCAAAGATACAGAAGACATCATGAATTTAAAAGCAGAGGGATTTTCCAAGGCTGAGTATATGGAGTACAGTAATTTTGAGTCATAAATCACTAAAAGACCCCTTTTCTGACTAGTTTCACCTTCCACCCAAAAATCTGGGAATAGACCATCCTTTGAGGACCAGATCAAGTGTCCACCTTCCCATCCCCGCTCTCACTCATCTCCACAAATAATTCTGCTCTGCAATCAGACAAATTGCAGACACATGTGAAATGGCAGTAATACTATCTATTGTCTCAAGGACAAAATGAGACAACCAATGTAAAACACATGACACAATGCTGGGAACACCCAGAGCTCAATAAATACTGGTTTTCCCTTCTCTTCTCTCCATCCCATAACCAAATGGAAGGCAAATTGCACTACTGGCCCCAATTCAGAGGTTCTTAATAGAGCATATATGTGGAGCTGAGTCTCGTTAAAGGCTCCTCGGTTGGGCAAAGCAACTGTTTAAAGAACTTGAGTTCTTTAAAACTTTGATGTTCCCCTTGTCATACATGGCAGAGAGTCAAAAAGCAGAAAGGAAAAGTACTCCAGGTCCCAGAACCAAGTTGCAAGCTCTGAAAAAATAAAAAATCAATAGGTATACAACTTTTTTGCTCTGTTAAGGAAAAGCATTTATGCTCCCCCTCCAGCTTGTTAAGGAACCTCTGTTAGAGTACCCCTCTTGGGCTTTCCACTCTCCCTCCGCATCCTTCCCCAGGGAAGGAGAAATGAATTACCTGATTGATACATTTGAAAGCCGCACCTCTCTAAAGGTGTGTAGAGCCCCTATTTTCTTATTCTACTGTCTTTTCAGAACGAGTACCACTGGGAGAGACCTGGGGTTGACCAGCCATGCCTGTTGCTTAGTACTGTTGAGGTACAGTGTTAGAAGTAACACTATAATGTAGTCCAAAATCTAAGCCATATTTCCGCATATCAGCTTTACAGTAGTAAGAGTGGTGATTTGTCTCCAAATTCCTTTGTCTATCTCTCAGTTAGTGCCAAACTTGAGTGGGGAAATTCTGAACCTGAGGGAACCCCTCAAACTCCACCATGCTGCCCCCTTTACCTTCTACCCAAGCATAGCCCCCTCCGCCCACACTCAAACACAGACAGGCCCTGGGGCCCTTCGGTGTGCTCGGTGGAATTACTATGGTCCCCACAGGCCTGCAGCATCCTCAGTTTGTGTTTTCCCTCCTGTTCTGGGCCTCTCAGACTGACACTGCCACCACCCAGCGCTCACACCAGAGAAAGGAATAGGCGTAGAATGATGGTTCTTTCCTGCCTTCCTCCCAGAGGGCGAGCACTGGGTATTTTGGGTTTCTTTTGTGTCTCCCTAGGACACACCACAGCTCTGAACACATGGCAGCTCACTGAAGAATCAGGAGACCTGGGCCCAAGCCCCACTCTGACCTTCCTTGCCATGTCGCTTTGCCAATTTGGACCCCCGTTTCCCTATCTTGTTTGTTCTTTTAAGACATTAAATTAGATTAAAAAGGAGCAAAAACTCGGTCCTTTCCTCAGTGAGTGGAACAATCAAAATCTCTGTCTTGTTTACACTTTTGGCAAACATAGCTATAGCTTTTTTAGATGGGTTTATGATGTCATCCCATTTAGAATGTAAACGCCAAGCCTTCTACTATTTCCCATAAGGGTTCAAATAAAGGACTTGGAACACAAGAATTTTCAGAAAATGATGTATACTAAGCAAATCCCTACTTAAACGTAGCAGAAAATTTTCTAAAATACACCTACTGCTTTGCTATAGAATTTGATGCAAAATTTTATTACAGGATTACCAGGGCACTGAATGTAAAGCTATGCCCTTCATGGTTTTCTAAAGCAGGTGCTGGCACACAGACTAAACCTGGCCCACTGTCTGTTTTGCAAATAAAGCTTTATTGTAACACGACCAGGCTCATTTGTTTACACATCGCCTGTGGCTGCTTTTGTGCTACAACAGCAGAGTGAAGGTGTTTGCCCAAGAGACCATATGGACAACAAAGCCTAAGTATTTACCATCTTGTCCTTTACAGAAAATGTTTGCTGCCCCTATTTCTAGAGAGCCCTTCAATTAGTCTTAATTGATCCCAATTATGTCTCATGAATGTCCATAACACATGATTAAGTGACCACAAGAATGCTGCCTATCCTGTCTGGGCCTCTCAATCTGTAAGAGGAGTACTTCATCTAGATTTTTGCAATATAGGCATTAATTATCATTCTGATTCCCAGCCAATGAGTAATTCCCTGAGTGGGGTTTGATTACTTCTGTATATTTGAGACCTCCCCCCTCTTATGAGATAGGAGAAGCACTGGCAGGGGCCCAACGAGAGACTCAAGTTCCAGCGCCAGCTTTGCCCCTGATTCAACCTCTCGGTCCTCTGCTTCTGTAAAATGATGAGGCTAGAAAGATGACGTTTGAGTTTCCTTAGAAAGCTAACATCTGCTGATTCTGGGATTCTGAGTTCTTTTGCAGGTATAAGACACTCCAACCTGTCTTTGGACAAAAGTGTCCATAAGATGCATGTCAGAAATCTGACATTCATGCATTCAGTAGGCAGATCCCTCCTGGGGCTACTGGACACTGGAAAACAAAGCTGAATGAGAAGCCAGCCTCAGCTTTCAAACGGTGCAGTCTTGGAGACAGGGCCAGACAAATGAGTAGGTAATTACGCTTCAGTGTGTGAAGTGCCTCATGGAAGGCCGGAATGGCTGCTGTGAAAGCCCAGGGAATGGCACATCTAGATCTTCAGAGATGAGAAGGATGTGGAGGAATTTGTGTTGTTAGAGAACACACTGACCAATAAAGAAAAGAGCACTTTATTGAAGCTGCTGCTTCATTAGGCTAACTGTGAAGACGGCATCTGTTTCAGCACCTAAACCCCAAGGAAGGTTGTTCTAAGTTCAAACAGACACGAATGTGGGCTTCACACTCTGCTTCTGAGTGTGTTTCATGGAAAGGCAGACTGCCCAGCAACTTTCCACAACATAGTCACTTAAAAAAAACAAACAGATATTTTTTCTTTTTTTTTCTTTTATTCAATTATCAAGATCACATCCAAGTCTTAAAAAAATACTTCAGCTGCTACAGACAGAAATGATGTGATGGCCACCACATAGAACACCAAGATGAATCAGAGCGTGGATGAAGGACCATTTGGGGGCTGCAGTTGAGGTCAACAAGAGGTGAGACAACTCTGACTTCAAACAACTTTGGCAGTGGGATTAGCCAACATGCTTAGACAGCAGTTATTTTCATGCAGCTGAACAATCCAAATATCCACAATAGATTCCAAAGGGAGGAGGATTATCTGAGATGACCTTGCCATGCAATCTCAGCAATAATGAATCCTAAGTAATCACTAGCTCTCTTATAATTCTAAGCACCTATACAGATACTGGAAATAAGAGTCATTTGTGAATTCAACAAATTTTAATGAGCGCCAAATATGTACCACCATTTTTCCACACACCAGGAATACAGCTATGAACAAACTAGACAAAATCCCTTGCCCTTAGGGAATTCACATTCTAGTGTGTCATCCTTGAAGTGAGAAAACTTCAGTGAGTTTTAACTTCTGTCCAATAGTATATATTACTGTTTTGAACAGTCCCCAAAGGTCATTTTGCAAAGGGTCTGAGCCAAATCTGAGCCAGCCTTTCTCCTGAGCCCTTGTTCCTCCATCTTAGTCTCTGTGATATAGAAATGCCCAGGACAGAGTAAAAGCCAAGCCAGCCTGATGATTTTACTTTAATGCTCCCTCTTTATTAAGCCAAATGAGTCCAAAAATCTCAAAGCAGATACGTAGCAAGATCCTAAAAACTGTGCATAGCCTTTGATCCACTTCTAGGAATCCTGACTAAGAAAATAGTTGTAACTTCTGAGAAGTTAGGTGCAAAACCCGGCATCACTTAAAGAGCACAGAATGTTTAACAAGGTTGATTGTAAAGGTTCAGAAATGGATAGCACAATATTGTGTGAAGGTAGCACAATATTGTAAGTGTAATGAACAAAGCTTGATGTGAGTATGGTTGAAAGAGGAAGGCTAGGGTCATGTATGTCACCAGAAGGAAAGATAGAGGATAAAAACTGGGACTGGGACTGTATAACTTAGCAAAATCTAGAGTGGACTGTGACAGTGTACAAATATGACGAAGTTTTTACATGAACTAGAACAAATGTAAGTACAAGGTAAGTGTTAAAAATGGGATGGTGTCTGCACACTAAGGTCTATAGTTAACAGTAACATTGTAACATTCTTTCATTAATTGTAACAACAGCACTAACCCAAAGCTAAACGTTAATAATAGAGGTATATAAGGGAGGGGTATGGGATTTTTTTTCTCTTTCTTTTTGGAAGAAATGAGAATGTTTTCATATAGATTGTGGTGTGAATGCCAAATAAGGGATTATACCAGCAGCCATATGATTGTACACTTAGGATGGATTGTATGCTGTATGAATGAAATTGTTAAAAAAAAATTAAAAATAATAAAAAAACTAGGCATCAGAGCTTTATTTAACTTAGCAAAAATATGGCAAATTAAAGTCCAGCTATAAATTAATGGATAAGTAAATTATTAGTTTTACATCATATGAAATAATAATCAGCCATTAAAATATTTGCAAAGATTTGATACAATGTTAGGTAACCAAGAAGAACAAAAAATTGTATATTCAATATAACAAGTTTGTGTAAAGATCTACAAGAAAAATAAAAGATGCGATGGAAATGTTCTAAAACATTAACAGTTAATGTACTTAAGTGTTGAAATTATGAATATTTTTCTACTTTTTGGATTTTCCACTTTTTCTTTAGTGAACATGCATTCTCTTTATAATGAAAAAATAATCATTTTAAGCCTAAATATAGTTTTTAAAAGGCAAGGAAGAGTTAATAAGAACAAGTATAAAGTATCATTGTAGCTAAGAGCCTGAATTCTGAATTCAAACTGCCTGTGTTTGAATCCTGACTCCCCAACTTCCTAGCTGTGTGACCTGGGCAAGTTATTTAACTTCCCCCAGTTTCCCCAGTTTCCCAGCCCACAACAGAAGTGATAATAGTATGTACCTAAATGAGTTGATATGAGGATTAATGGATAATTTACAAAGAGCGTTTAGCATAGAGCCTAACACCCAGTAAGCACTTGAAAAATGCTTGCATATACAGTACTCCAGTGGTCTCAAAGAAAGAGACTAAGAGAGTGAAAAGGTAGGCAGAATCAATCCCCAAATCCTTTACTAATATTTTTAAATTCCCTTCTGAAGAAGATGGACAGCATATAGATATTCATTTTAAGTCTAACTGCTTTCATGGTTTTCTGATTGTATTGGTTGTAATTTATTATACAAAGTGCCATTTGGTTTAAAAGCAAGTCTAATAATTATGATCATAGGATTGTCAAAAAACACTAATCATTAACTTAAGATGAAATGACCTCAGAAATTGTTTAAGATGTTAACAGCAGTTAATTTGAAGATAAAAATAACTGTCTGATACAAGAATATTTTTCTGTCAAATGCCTATTCCAACAACAGGGAAATCAAAAGTGGGTCTTTTATCTACTGTATCCGAAATCCTTTCTGTGCAAATAAACCATCTAAATCTGGGTATCAAACACTTGGTCCACATTAGGCAAAAGCAAATATTTTTTGAAAGGATACCCATTTCTGAAATCTTAGTTCTTATTGTTTGCCAATATTTACCTTTTAAAATGATTGAGAAGTCAATTGGTTGCATAAATATTAAATCTTAACCAAGAAAAATCATTTGGAGAGTACAAAGTGTTTAGGGAAAGACAGGTTCAAATTTGTGTCTCTGACGCCTTCCTCTCGGCAAAGAGGCACCAAATTTTCTTTACCAAAGAGAAAAGAATATGCCATTCAGTTTCCAGAGGAATTCTTTAATTTCTAATCTTAATTTCCTTGATCTTTTGACCTAGAAATTCCTGCAATCAAAATAAATCTATGCTTCTATTCAACTTCTTGGGTTAGTTTTGGCAACTTTCTCTTCCAGTGGCCTCTGTTCTCTTCCCCGCATGAAGTATTTGCCTACTTAGTATAGTGAAAAGATCTCGAACCATGGGATTTCACAGCCTTTCTAATCATCTTCAGTCACATAACCTTACTTAGCATCAGTTCTGTCATCTATAAAGTGGGGATAATAAAATCTGATCTCACAACGTTACAATCGGGCGGAATAAGACAATAGTTACTCAGTGAGCGTGGTAGGCAACTGAATAAGGTTCTTCCCTTCCCTGTCCCCGTGTGAGTCGTTCTTGGGTTTCCACAATCATTCTCCAAATCCTGATAGCCCTTAGTCTCTTTGCTCTCTGTTTCCCAAAACAAACAGCAAAGTTCTCCTAAAAATGAAATTTTTTAATTTAGAAGAACATTTTGGATCTAAGGTAACTTTGGCCCACTCTCAACGCAATTCTCAGAGAACCGGAAAGGTGGAGGAGTTGGTGGTGAGCTCGGCCCCTTTTTGGTGGACCTAGGCAAGTGAGGCCGGGAGCTGCCATTGCGTTCTCTTCCGCAGCCCTGAAGCCCGCATCTGGGCTCTGCCCACCTCCCTCCTCAGACCAGCAGGGACTAAGATGATCAGTCCTCGTCTCAGCCGAGTTCCCCTCGGAAGTGCCAACACTCACCCTCTCTGTAGGTGCCCGAACCCGCCCATCCCCACTCAGCAAGGGAAAGTGAAGAAATAAAGAGAAGGCGGGGGCGGGAGCCTCTACAGGTGGCGGCGGACGGAGCTTCCCAGCTCTTCTCCCCGGACCGGGAAGATCTGCCTCGTGCCCGCTGGAGTCGCCAGCACCCGCAGAAGGGAAGGCGGCGTCCGTCCAGCGGCCACTTCCCAACCTGCCCCAGTCCGGACCCGTCGGGACCCGAACCCCGGCCCCCCCAGGTCCTTCCCACGAGCCCTGCCTCGGCGCTCTCCGCAGCATTCGCGCTGCACCCTCCGCGCCCCCTCTGCGCGCGCCGCTCGCTGCGCTCCTGGACGCCGGCGCCGGGAGCCCAGCGGTGCCTCGCGCTGCGCGCCCCGGGGGAAGCTACCTGTGGAAGTAATGTGCGCAGAAGAGGCCCAGGAGCACGGTCGCCGGAGCGCCGAAGGGAGCGCGGAGCTGCTGGGCGATCAGCCCCGCAGGCACCACGAAGGAGGGCAGCTCCTGCAGGAACCAGGCGGCGCGGGCGGGCAGGCGGGAGGCTCTGGGCATCAGGCTCTCCGAGTGTTTCCCGTAACCCGAGGGCTCTGCGAGGTACAGGACCAAGGCCCCCAGGGCGGCCAAAGAGGCGCTGCCTGCCAGTACCGGGGTCTGTTGGCACCCAAGTGGCATCGCGCCGTGCTCCCCGCCGGTGGCTGCCGCCGGTGCTGAGGAGAGCGCGGCCCCCACGGTCCCTTTATGGAGCGCGAGACGCCACCCCCTGTCCGCCCCTTCGGCCTTGGCTCCCTCCCCTCCATCCTGCCTTCACCTCGGCGCAGCTGGCCGGCGCTGGGCTCAGCGGCGATGCACCTCCAAGAGGCAACAGGGGCGGAGGGGAGGATTATGGCTTTCGTGGTGTCAAAAACATGTCCTGGGGTCTAGTGCTTTCAACCAGCCCATTCCCCGCTTCCACTCTCCAGGCCACCCTCTTTCCCGCCTTCCACGGGTTCTCCACCTGAAGCCGCCCTTCCTTGGCTGGTTCCTTTGCCGCCAACCACTGAAGCTGCAACTTCTGGGACGAAAAATAGGAGAGAAAATCACAGGGACGATTTCGCCTGGGTCGCTCCCCTGCCCCGACACACACTCTATGTTGTGGCCACGCAGCCCCCTGCCTCGAACCACCCCGAGCTGGGATCTCCCTAACCCCTCCCATTCCCTGCGCGCCTCCACTCCCTGCCTGCTCGAACCCAACCCCGCATCCTTCTTTCTACCTTCTATCCTTCCTTAACCTAGCATCCTGGCGCTTCCCGCGTCCGCCAGCCCCTTTGCGAGGAGCGCCGCGCTCCTTCGTCATTCTCTGCATTATTGCCACGTATGCCCTCCCAAGCCCTGCAGACAGGTGCCACTTTCCCTGGCCCTAATTCCTCCGCGGCTTCTATCTGCAACCCTGTCATCAACTCTGGGCTCTCGGATCCTTCAGGTAGGCGCGTCCGCGGAGCGCGGGCGGGAGCGCACGTATTGAAGCCGGGAGCCGTGGTGCTATGAGTCCGTCCTACGTCTCCTCCTCCCCAGAACCTCCAGAGCTAGCCCAGACTGAAGCCAAAGTCTACCGCTTCTCCCCGGGACACCCCCTCCCAGCTCCTGGAGCGGAGGAGTCGGGGTCCAGATACCCCCGCGCTCCAAGCTTCTCTCCAGCGCTCCCACACCAAGAACGCGGTTGGTTCCTTCTGTTTGTCGCTCTTTTCTCACCGCCCAGCCCCGCGTTCTCTTGTCCCGTTCATTATCTATTTCCCCTTCCCATCTCTGATTCCGCATCCAGACTTCCTCGGCTGCCCTCCTCCTGTTTCGCGCCCCTTCTTTCTCTCTCCCTTCTTTCTTTTCCTTGGCTTCCTCTTTCCAGGCTGACCTCCTCCTCCCATTGCTGCTCACCTCACTCTTCCACCTTCTTGTCCCATCTACCTTCACTTCTTTATCCTAATTATTTTTCTCTTCGGGCCACCACTTCTGGCCCCATCCCTGTCTTTCTCCACCTCTCTCTTCCCTTTCTTTGGTGTTTTTTTTTTTTATCCTTCCCCCTTAACTACAACTCACTGCCTCTCAGGAGCCCCATTTACTATTTTTCTATCCTTACCTGCCCCGTCGTACAGGCTGCTCTAACAGAAGACTGACACACACACACACCCAATCCAATCCAGTTTGGGGGTGTTTTCCTGACTCCTGGGAACATGATATGTGTGCCATAATGCTTTCTTTAGTGCTACAGTGTATCCTCTGCTTGCTGACCAAGTGGTATTTATCAACTCCCTGTCAGGTTAAGAGTTAAAGAATAATCATGCTTCAGTTTTTAATTGGTCAACACATAGGAATCACTCAAACTTGGCTGAAGCACTTTTCCATAGGATAAGAAGGTGTGGGCTATCACACTTACTTTGTAGCTTTATAGTGCAAGTCTAGAGCCATCTCCTCAGTTACTACTTGATTGTTAAGAATGCCCAAATCTAGATCTCCAGCCAAAAGCTGAGCTTCAGATCTGTATCTCCTTTCTGCCAGACATCTCCACTTGGATGCCCTTCAGAGACCTCAAACTCAACTCTACCCAAAATTGAACTCATTTATCTTCCCCTCCACCGCAGCCACACCCAAATCCTCCTGTGTTTGTGGTTGCACTTCTCTGCCCTCAGTAGCCATAGCTATCCTTGAAGGCTAGCCTATAGACTCTTAGGAAACTGTAGTTTTCATTTGTGGTGCCATACAGCATCTGAGAACCAGCAGTGTAACACTTCAATCCCAGCTCAATGGAATCACATTTTTTGTTTTATGCAATTTCTCCTGCCTTTATCCTCCCCTCTCCTTTCTTCTAACTTTGACCAGTTTTCAGCCTTATCTTTTTTCCACTACTGTATCAGTTAGCTTTTGCTGCATAACAAACCATCCTAAAAGTCAATGACTTAATAAAATCATTCATTATATAGCTTATACATCTGTGATTGGCTAGGGGTCAGCTGATCTAGGCTGACGTATTTTGAGTGTGCTTACTCATTTGTTTGTGGAGCAACAGAGGGCCCTGCTTCAGGCTGGGTTTGGATGGGAAATCTTAGCTGAGGCAAACTTCTGTTCCACATGGCTCTGATCCTGCAGTGACTGAGATAACCCCTAGCATGTCTTTCTAAGGCAATAACAGAAGCACAAGAGTTCAAGTGGAAACACCCAAGGTTTCTTAAGGCTCAGGCCAAGAACTAGCACAGTCTTACTTTGTCTTCCTTCTGTTGGTCAGATCAAATCTGACATTGTGGATCTCAGAATCAGAGTGGGAGAGTACCGCAAAGTTGCATGGCAAAGGGCAAGGATATAGGAAAAGGCAGAGAACTGGGGAGAATAATACAACTGTTCAGTATCACATCTGTAAAGAAAGTGCCCAAATTGTGTTCTGTATTACAAACATACATAAAGTGCCCAGCTTGATTTTCATAAACTGAACACATTTTTGTAACAGCACCTAGAACAAGAAACAGATTACTAACATATCAGAAGCTCTCAATATGCTTCCTTTCACTCCCCTCCCAGAATAAACACCACCCTGACTTCTAATACCACAATTAACTTTGCCTCCTTTGAACTTCCTATAAATGTAATTGTTACTCTGTGTGTTTGTGATCCATCCATGTTGTTGCATTTAGTTGTAATTTGTTTATTCTTAAAGTTGTGTAGCATTCCATTATGTATGTATAATACAATTTATTTAACCATTCTATTGCTGATGGACATTTTAATGGTAAATTGTTGACAAAGGTTTGTCTAGGTTAGTGCCCCCTTGACACTGCACAGCATCATCTTCATTCAGCTTCCCTCCATTACCATAACTACTCATAGCATACAAGAAGCAGTACCATGCTCAGCATCACTAGGTAAGATGAATGCCCAAATTATATATAAATTCTATGTTCTAAAAAAGATGAAGAAGATAAAGAATTCTACATCCAATCTTCCAGACCAGTATTAAACAACCTTTAATAGTAAATGCCAACAATTCAGGAATATATATATATGTACATATCCAAATAAAATAGCTTTATTGAATCCCATGAGTAAAATATATGTTCTAATATCTACCTCTTTCAGTTATTAGATGGAATATACATATATATTTAATTATATAAGGAATATACACATATATTTAATTATATAGTGTATAATTAATATATGTGTATATATAATTTGTATATAATTGATATGATTTGTGCATGTGTATATGTGTATATAGGACACAGAGAGAGATAATCACAAGCCTGACCAGGAAAATATTAATGTCAAGTGTTAAAACTGTTAATGGTAGTGTTGATAATGGTAATAATAATAGTAGTAGTCGTTGTAACAGTAGTAATATTGTCACTAAGAAATTTGGCATTGCTCTATAGACCATAAAGTCTAGGCATATCTGAGAAGTAGGACAAAGGATAGTTTCTTAATATTTCATCCATTACTTTTCCATGAGTTTTAAAATTCAGAGAGCAGTTTCCATTCATTATCTCATTTCCTTCTTGAAGCAGTCTTATGAGCTAGTTACTTTTATGATCTTCATAAATGGATTAACTGGAACTGTAGGAGAGTCAAAGTTCATACTGTGACTTAACAAAATAGCTGAGCTAGAATTAGTTCAAACCATTCAACACAACCTACACTGATCCCTCTTCAAACACACTCATGGCTCTCTGAAGGTAGAAGGATATTCTCCCTGCTTGGGCAGGGTAGGCTATGTAGTGTAAATCACCACCAGTTTCCCAGATGAGCAGATTTCCAGAGCCAATGGCTGCTCTATGTCATGTTGGAATGTTAGGTGACTCCTACAGCTGAGAGGCTCTGAACCCCTGGAGCACTGGTGTCCTCATCCTGGTGGGATATACATTCCTCAAGATGAACAATTCAAAAAAATACTTCTCTTACTTTTCTAGATGTTTTCCCTAGAGGTTTTCACCTGCTAATTCTCTGTATGAGCCAAGGCTGACTTCGTGATTAGATTTCAGGTCATAGGCAGATAGCATGTGGAATATGGACCATGGGTTTTTTTCTTCTTCTTCTTCTTTTTATATCTCTAAACACATCCAAAAAACCCTTCAGAGGACCTCTAATCAAGAGCTCATACTATGATGCATCTCTCCTACTCAAACACATTGCAAGGATACATGAAATTATATAAACAGAAAAACCAACAAAATCTCCAAGACCCCCCCAAAAAAGCAAAATAATAGCCTCTATAGAACAGCAATTGAACATAAAAGTAAAATGCTGAGAAGGTCTGAAGCCATAAATGCCTTGGTTCCAGGTCTGAAGACAGGCATTGGCAACCAGGAGCTTGGATACTGCAGAATAATGGGGATGTCAAGTCTTTTGTGAAAAATAGGCAGTTAAGTTTACCAATTGAAGCCATAGACTGTAATGGGGCTCTCTCACTTGTGAAAGGAGTTGAATAAAATTGCTGCCAGCTTCTCCCTGGGTTATGGGTGATTATAAACTACAGGATTATGGAGGCAGAAGAATATAGACACAGACTCACAACCAAGAATTCAACCAAGCTTCCATGGGCTCATCAGTTCAATCTATGATATCCCCATTATCAAGGGACAAAAACCTCAATTCCTTTTACAGGATCTGATTTGAGCTAGGGCTCTAGGGGACTAAAGAAGCAACCATAAAATCACTGCCAATGTTCTTTTATTAACACTTCTTCCTTAGTTAAGCAAGGCATCATTTCCACTATAGGAATTTTTCAACGACACCATTTTGAGTCAAAATAAGCTCCCAAAGGAGTGAGTTTCACTATGAGAGCTTCAACTTTTTTTTGATGCAGTACCATCTGTTGGGCTATCAACTTAGGATAATAGTTATATAGCACCACATAAACATCTAGATATAAGACAATGGAAGAGAGTACAAATGTATGAAGACAACTACAAATATAAGACATAACTGGAACGTATTTCACATCCACTTCCTGCTTTTAGCTTCATTAAATGAGAAATGTACATACTGAACATATTATCTTAATAAATTATGACAATTCCTCTGATATACAAATATAAAAAATATATAAATTACCTTGAATATCTTTGTCACTATTGTATCTGGTTCTTCTGGCTGAAGGGAAAATAAATCTCATCTTCAAAAAAGAATGAAGAATGAAGAGCATCAGTAATAGATATTTGAGTAAATAAAAAAAAGAAAACCCTTCTTGCATTTCCTCAATATTCCTTAAACCACAGAACTTTAAAATCTAAAAATTATAACATTGTTTTCCTTCAACAAAAAAAAGCAGGCAGATAGTTTATTTTAAGAAAATGGCAACTTGAAAGGTTACACGTTAATTTCACTGAAAACATTTTCTTAGAATCCTTACTTGGAATTATCTTCAGAGATAATCTCTGAGTCTCCTTAGTTTTTACCCAGGTTGGTCACAATTCTTATTCATTTATTTTTTTAAAACTGAATTCAGTTTTACTGAGATACATTCACATACCATACAGTCATCCACGGTGTACAATCAACTGTTTACAGTACTATCATGCAGTTGTGTATTCACCACCTCAATCTATTTTTGAACATTTTTCTTACACCAGAATCAGAATAAAAATAAAAAATAAAAGTAAAAAAGAACACCCAAATCATCCCCCCATCCCACCCTATTTTTCATTTAGTTTTTGTCTCCATTTTTCTATTCATCTGTCCCTGCACTAGATAAAGGGAAAAGGATCCACAAGGTTTTCACAATCACTATAACATTGGTTTTGAAGTGCATAATGCATATGGATGCATCACACATAACAATTATAACCTAAGCAAGTGGGAGATATGAGCCTATAAATTTGCAAGATTTCCATATTTTACAT
Source organism: Bradypus variegatus (assembly GCA_004027775.1). Lineage (NCBI taxonomy): Eukaryota > Metazoa > Chordata > Mammalia > Pilosa > Bradypodidae > Bradypus > Bradypus variegatus. Next base: position 15,803 of record PVKY010004578.1, read on the forward strand.
GAAGCCCATTACTAACTATAACTACACTGTAAAAGTTATGAATGCATATTGAAATCACTAGTGCAACCACTATAAAAACAATTTGATAAGGAATAACTAAAATTCCAACAGGAATATTAAAATAAAATTATAAAAAAGAATCAATCCAAAAAAGGGATGGGGATGGCAATAAAGGAAGAACAGAAGAACAAAAAACAAAACAAAACAGCAACAACAAAAAAGCAGAAAAGTTAAATAGTTGGAACAGATTGGAAAGGAAAAAGTAAAATTGTTTCTATTTGCTGATGACATTATCTTGTATACAGAAGATTCTAAGGAATTCACTAATGAACTATTAGTATTAATAACAAGTTCAGCAAGGTTGTAGGATACAAGATAAATATACAAAAATCAATTGTATTCTAATACACTAGCAATTAAAAATCTGAAATGAAATTATAAGAACCATTCCATTTACAGTAGCACCAAAAAAGAACAAAATGCTTAGGGATAAATTTAATAGAAGTGCAAGTCTCATAACCTCATAACTACAAAAAATTCTTTCTTGTTGAAAGAAATTAAAGAAGACCTAAATGGAAAGACATCCCATGTTTACGGCTTAGAAGACTTACTATTCTTGAAATGGCAATACTCCCCAAACTGATCTACAGATACAATTTAGATCAAAATCCCAGCCTACATTTTGCAGCAATGAAAAAGCTGATCCTGAAATTCATATGGAATTGCAAGGGACTCAGAATAGATAAAACAAACTTGAAAAGGAAGAAAAAAATTGGAGAACTCACCCTTCCCATTTTCAAAACTTACTACAAAACAACAGCAATTAAGACAGTGTGTTACTGGCATAAGCATAGGCAGATAGATCAACAGAAGAGAATTTAGAGTATAAAATAAACTCATGTATCTGTTGTCAATTGATTTTTGACAAGGGTACCAAGATCAATCAATGGGGAAGGAATAATATTTTCAACAGATGATTTTGATATAACAAGCTAGGCTCATGCAAAAGAATGAAGTTGGACCTCCACCTCACACCATCTACAAAATCAACTCAAAAATGGATCAAACACATAAATGTGACAGGTAAAACTTTTAGAAGAAAACATAGGTGTGAATCTTCATGACCCTAAATTAGGCAATTATTTCTTAGATATGACACCTAAAGCACAAGCAACAAAAGAAAAAATAGATAAACTGGACCTCATTAAAATTAAAAGCTTTTGTGCTGCAAATGATACCATCAAGAAAGTGAAAACATTGCCCACAAAATGGGGATAAAATAGTTGCAAATTATGTAGCTGATGAGGGTCTAGTATCCAGAAGATATGAAAGAATCTGTGCAACTCAATAATGAAGAGATAAATAACCCAATTTAAAACTGGGCAAAGAAGCTGCATAAATATTTCTTCAAAGAAGAAATGGAAACTAAATGCATGAAAAGGTGCTTAACATCATCAGTCATTAGGGAAATGGAAATCAAAACCACAGAGAGAAATGACGTCCCACACACTAGGATGGCTGTAATATTGATTTAATGGACAGTAGCAAGTGCTGGCAGGGATGTGAAGAAATTAAAATTGGAACCCTTACACATTGCTAATAAGAACTAAAATGGTACAACCACTTTGAAAAACAATATAGTAGTTTCTAAAAAATTTAAATATGTAGTTACCACATGACCCAGCAATTCTACTCCTGGGTATGTACCTAAGAGAAACAAAAACATATGCCACACAAAAACTTGGGCAAAGAATATTAATAACTGTTAAATTCATAATAACCAAAAAGTATATACATCCCACATGTCCATAAACTGAAGAATGACTAAATAAAATTTTGTATATCCATACAATGGAATAATTCAGCAATACAAAGAAAGGAAGAACTGATACATGCAACAACATGAGTGAATGTTTTAAAAATTATGCTAAATTACAGAAACCAGTCCCAAAAGGACATGTGCTATATATTCCATTCATTGTAAAATACCTAAAATAAGTAAATCTGTACAGACGGAAAGTAGATTAGTGGCTACCTAGTGCTCAGGAGTGGGAGAGGGGGCATGGGCAGTGACTGCTAATGGCTGTGGGGTTCCCATTTGGGGTGATGAAAATGTTCTAAAATCAGATTATGGTGATGGTTGTGCAATTGTGAATATAGTAAAATTATTGAATTGTACACTTTCTGTGGGTGAATTTATGGTATGTAAATTATATATCAATAAAGTGTTTATAACTAAAGAAAATAAAGGGGGAAGGACTGCTTCCCAATTTATTTTATGAGGTCTGTATTACCCTAAATCCAAAACCAGTCAAGGATGTTACAAGAAAATAAAACTACAGGCCACTATTTCCCCTGAATATAGATGCAAAAATACTTAGCAAAATATTAGCAAAATGAATCCAATAGTATATCTTAAAATAATACATCATCATAACGAGGTCAGTGGTTACAATAGAGAGCTCTGAAATAGACCCACACACACATGGTGAATTTATATTCAACAAAAGGTACCAAACTATCCAATGGAGAAAAAATGGTGCTGAAATAATTGGATCTCTCTATGGAAAAAGGGAACTTCTTTACTTCCCTTACATTGAACACAAAAATTAACTTTAAATGGATCATAGACATACAAGTATTGGTTAAAACCATTAAAATATTAGAAGAAAATATAGCATAAAATCTTTGTGATACTAGATTGCATAAACATTTCTTAAACAAGAAACTCCAAAGAACAAATTATAAAAGAAAAAATTAATAAGTGGACTTCATCAAGATTTAAATTTTTTGCTTTTCCAAACACAATATTAGGGTGTGTACTTGGAGAAAATTTTTGCCAAACATATACTCCCCAAAGAAATTGTATCTAGACTATATAAAGAAGTCTTGCAAGCCCTCACTAATATAAACTAACTATAATGAGCAAACACTGAATTCAGTTCAAGAGCACAGGTTATCTAGGGACAGAATGGGGGCAGAGATTGGGCAATCAATGATTAAGGAGTTCAGAAATTTTGATAAGCTTATTGTAAAGGTCCCTAGACTGTAATCTCTTACAACAGTCACATCTATTCCTAAATTATAACTGTTATTTCTAAATTCTGAGATACTGAGCTCTTTGTGTATAATCTGGTAGTTCCCTGGAAATTTGGGTATTTATGTGGCACCTGAGACTCTGAGTTAGAGTTCTGCAGCTTTGAAAGTCAGCATTG
>PVKY010004579.1:0-19008 GCA_004027775.1 Bradypus variegatus
GAAGGCCAGTGTGGGTCAGCTTTCTCCTCTCCCAGGAAAAGAGCTGGGCTGCCTAGTTATCTCTGCACCCAGGGGAGTGACCCATACTCCATGTCTCTGCTCTGACCCAGCTGCAAGGTGGCCTGGCTTTGGCCGGTGGCCCCAGGTCCTGTGCAGTCTCACAAAGAGGAGCCCACTCCTGGCCAAGGCCTTGTCCCAGCGAAGGGTGGGGCTGAGTTTTGGAAACCCTGTTTGCACAATTCTCAGTCGGATTCCAAAGGCTCTGCCTGTTCTTGGGGCTGCGGGGCCATGTGGAAGCTCAGTGACCCTGCCTGACCCAAAACATCAGGGCCTAGGCAGCCCCAAGGACATCCTCTGCCACCTCAGCCCTGCAGGAATCTCCTCCACAGCCTGCCTGAGAGAGGGGTGCCACCCACCACATTCTGAGAAGCATCTGTCTCGCTGCTGAGCAGCTTGGCCAGTTTGAACAGGTATCTTCAAATTGAGCCCAAACCACTCCCTTCCCACACCAAAGCCTCCCTGCTGCCTTTCTCTGGGCCTGGCTCTGTCCTCTGGGGCTGCACAGACCCAAGTTGACCCATCTTCCCAGGAACAGCCCTCAGAACTCAGACGGGCACAGGTGGGGACCAGGAAGGCGCTCACGCCCCCGAGGCCCGAGTCTGGTTCCACCTGCCATCCCTGAAGCCCCGAGCAGGTTTCCACACCTCTCCAGGCCTCAGTTTCCCAACTCACAAAATGTCTTGCCAACCCTCCCAGGCCGTCCTAAGGCTCAGCTGAGACAAAGGTTAGAAATTGCTCAGGACTATTCAAAGGGCTCTGTGGCCATGGGGAGGGAAGCAGGTTGGACCTCCCTGGAACACGGCTCACTGGCTGAGCCTGAAAAGGCTTGGAGCGACCCTCCACCTCAGCTCACAGCTGCATCCCTGGGATTTACTTCCCAGAGAGAGACGGGCTGACCTGAGGGGTGACGTTTCATTTCTGCGCAGGCAAGGAGGGCAGGCCGGGCAGCCCTGGATCTATGGCCAAAGGCACTGCTGGGTCAGACTTTCTGCTTCTCAGTTCCTGGCCTCGGCCCCGATCTTTCCCCAGATTCCTGCAGGTGTCAAGGCCACAGAGCCACGTGGTGGTGAGACGATGAGGTAGGAGCTCAGGGGCCAGGACCCAGTTTGGGCCACCACTGGCCATGCAATCCCGGGTGGGTCTCCTCCTCCGTGTACGGTTTTTAACAGGGCACTACTGGCACTGGGGGCGGGCATATATGCAGGCCCATGAGACAATGGGCTGCCCTGGCTGTTCCCAGAAGGGCCGACAAATGCCCTCTCACATTTCCAAACTCTCTGGGGTGGAGGGGAGGGGAAGGGGTATCTCTAAGAAACTGCCCTAGCCCCGAGGCTCCACTTCTCGGACACCATGGAAACCCACAGTCACTAGCTGCGCTCAAAAAACACTGCCCCAGCCCTCTGTTTGCTGGCAGGCCGTTCTCGAGGGGAGGGGGCTGGGGGCAGGGCAGCAGGACTCCCCTGTTTTCCTGTTGCCAGCTCCACCCCTCCCTCACTGTCTTCATGAGGCCCTAGCAAGTGACCCCCCAGCCCTTCTCCCCCAGCTCCCTGCTGACCCATCCTGGGGGAAGCCCCGGCCCCTTCCCTGGTTTGGGGAGGGGGAGGGGGCCCTGAGGCTGCTGCTCCCGTGCACAGGGGCTTGTCTGTTTCAGGTGGCTCGTCTCCGGCAGTGACAGGAAGGGAATGCCAAATTAACACTGGGTAATAAATTCTGCAAAAGCCAATAAAACTAAAGCAGAGGGTTAGATGGGAAGAGCCGCAGCAACTGATTAAACATTTTTGTTGGCAGTCACAGACACATGGAGCATTTTCCAGGGTTTGCATCAAGGAGACATCTGGCCACGGCCCATGTGTTTGCGGAAGCAGATCCCCACGAGTAGAGACTTGGGGGCCAAGCAGGGTGGGACCCTCAAGGGGGGTTAGCTGGGGAGCAGTCACTCTGCTGGGGGGGACCAAGGCATCTGCAGGGCCATGGTCTCAGCGAGCTGGCTGGGGTACTTCCTGGGAGGTGTGGAGTTGGCATTTGCTCCCATGGTTGGAGCCTCTGGCCCAGGCTCACTGGCCAACTCCGTGGGCTGCAGGGCTGAGGCCTGGGGAAGAGAATGTTCTGGGCTTCAAATGCCTGCTGCCCCCACCCAGACACAGGACTCTGGACTCTGGCCCGAAGCCCAGCCTCCCTGATTGTTAAGAACAAGGGTGGAGAGCATGAGAAGAGGCCAAAGCTGGCCCACAAGAGGACACTGGTACTCCTGACAACTTGGGCTCCCTGATCACACCCCCAAATATTCTCTGCTCCATCCCTCTGCCCATGCTGTGCCTTTGCCCAGAGCACCCTCCCTCCCCTCAGGGCCCCACTGAGTGCTGGGATCCTGGGCCTCAGGTGCCTCCAGCATAGCAGCATCCAATCTACCTGTGTCAGTGGGAGCTGCATGTGTGTGTGCATGTGTGTGTGCATGTGTGCATGTGTGTGTGCATGTGCGTGTGCATGTGTGCGTGTGCATGTGTGCATGTGCATGTGTGCGTGTGCATGTGTGTATGTGCATGTGTGTGTGCACTGTGTGTGCATGTGTATGTGTGCATGTGCATGTGCATGTTTGTGCATGTGACCTCCCAGCAAGTTCTGTGCCTCCCTCCTTCCTTTCTGTCTTTCTCCCTGTGCTTGCTGAATTACATTGAAAGGCCCTACAGGGCTCTGCATGGCCTAGTCAGGAGTGAAGTGGGAAGAGGGGGTCAGTGGCCAGCTAACTGGGGCTAGTGCTCAGTGCTGTCAGGAAGAACTGATTTGCCACACCAACTCTCCTGCTCCGAGGACGCCAATGACTTCCCACTGCCCGCAGGACAAAGTGCAGCCTTCTCGGGTCAGTGGCCCTGAAATGCAGGCCATGGTATCATGGTGACAGCCAGGGAACTTACTCAAAAGGACTGTGTCTTAGCCCTGCATAAAACAGATCCTGGCTTCCCAGACATTTCAATCCCACACTCCTGTGCTCAGAACAAGCGCCCCAGGAGCCTTGTGTTAGCTTTGAGCCTCCTGCCTTGCATGGTAGAGACACTGACTGGTCTGTATGAGCTGACACCAGTAAGCCTGAGGGTTGCCCGTGGCTTTGATGCCCCCACTCCAGGTGCACTGTGCCTAGCCCGACACCAAGCCCCCTGCAGCACCCGGTTGAGTTCACCGCCCTGCTCTCTGCCCTCTGCCTGCCGCAGCCCTGAGGGTCAGGTGCGCTGTGCACCCAGGAGCACAACCCCGAGTCCTGACTGCTTTCCTGCCTCTGGGGTTCCTCGGCTCCAGCCTCACCCCCCGTCTGCCCCTCACTAGCCACACGAACCACACGCTGTCCCTCAACTCTGCGTGCCCTGTCTCACCACCCACCCCCTCACCTGCTCATCCTCTGAGATCCCGCTCAGGGCTCACCTGCTCTGGCTGAACCTCCACAGCCACCCCCCAGTGCTCCTCCTACCCCAGAACTGAACGCCCTCTATCGTGTTGCCCTTTTTGGCACTTAATCATAAATGCTTCTAGAGGTAAAGCTTGGTCTTCCCAGTCTAGGAGTTGCCCTAAAAAGCAGATTATAGGGCCCAAGACTTTACCTACCTCTGAGAAGAACACAGAGAGAATGACCAGACTGATCCAGTGAATTACACCAGCAAATTGGAATGCACTGGAAACTGCAACAAATATAATGATAAGGGCAAATTTTAGGAGCAAGGAATTAGGTGCATTGGTAGAGGGGGTTTTGCAGTACAGAGGAGGGCCCCTGGGAACCTGGGGCCCACTTGCATAAACATCATATCTTGCTGAAATCTGGCCACAGAACACCAAGGGCAGCTTTACTGGTGTCTGCAATGGAGGTGGTGGGAGGTTTGCTGCTGCTCCTTCCTCCATCGTCTCCTCCACAGGCTGCCTGAGTTCCTGCCCAGTCCCAACAGCCCTGGTGGGCTTTTCGCTGTAGCCATACTCCAAGAACAGAGCCCTCCAGGCATCTGTGGCTTTCAGACCTGGGGATGCAGCTTTGGTCAACTCTAGATGGACTTTCAGAAATCCACACCAACCATGCACCCTCAAAGCTCCTAGTGGGGCTCAGAGCAAGCTTACTTTGACATTAAGTTCTGAAAACTCTGAGTGGTAGAGACCGCAGTGTCAGCCAGGGTGTTTTGAAGGGAAGGCTGGAGCAAGGACAGGAAGAGGGAGCTGGGAGAGGGGCGGGGAGGGAGGAGGGTCAGCTTCTTGAAAGTGGCAGAGCAAGTAGCTTGGTGAGCTGGTAAACCTCTACCTTGCTCCACTTGCCCTCCAGTCTCTGATGTGCCAGAGGGGAGAGCCGTCAGCCACTGAAAGTTCCCACTACATCCTCCAGCCGTCGATCCTGGTGTTAAAAGCACTATGTCTGGAAGGCCCTCGTTAAAGTACACGAAGCCACGATCAGCCTTCAAAACCTTTGCATGGCATCCTGCATCAACCTGAGAGGCAAAAAGCAGGCCCCTGGGACGCAGGACAAGGGTCAGGTGAGTTTTGATGGAGAAAGGTGGGCAGGGATGCTCCCCAGAGGGTGGGCCCAAAGGAGACCTGGCCGGGCATCCTGGGGCAGTGGGCAGGGCCGAGTCAGGGAGCAGGGTGCAGGAGTGTGCCGAGGACACGCTTGCTCTGCCTCCCTACTGGGCTGCAGCCAGGCCTGCTCAACACACTGCTCCGAATCCCCTGGGGCCACAGGAAAAGGTCCAGCACCTTCGGGGGTTAGGACTGGCTCAAAAGAGAGGAACCCACAGCCTCTCTCCATGCTTCCACGCTCTGTGATCTGCAAACCCTCAGGGTGGGAAAAACCGAGTCCTGGAGCAAATCAAAGGGAAGAAGGCTATAATAGCAGGTCCCCAGGTGGGAGACTTTGGGGTGCCCTGGCTTGAGGCCAATATGACCCTTAGAAGATGAACCTCAGAGACACCCGTGGATCGTTGCCGCCCCAGGCCACACGAATACCAGTGGGAACCAAGAGGCTGAGGCCCATGTCACTCCATATGATTCTGAAAACATAAAATCTCTCCCCATTATTTCTCAAATGAATTCCTGGGCCTTTTTTTACGGTTTGCTTTAGAAGAGCAATAAATCTCTGATTGTGCGTTTTATGGAATTTAAGATGCCTTTTATGAGCTGCTATTGGATCTCCCACCAAAATCAATCTCCTGGATACTTAATTTTAAGCAAAATTCCAGTGTCGGCTGGGTTCTCAGTTCTACTCAATGCCTTGTCACAACCTGAGCAGCCGAGGGCCCCGAGTACAATCCACCACAGGGAAAGAAAGCCTCCGTTATGGTTAAATCTCATAAAAAGCAGACAGTATGGATGAGTGGGAGGGGAAAGTATACAACATGGTTTAATTGAAGACAGGTTGAGTGTAAAACTAGTGCCGGTCACTTTATGCTAGAAGATTCTTTAATTGGAACCAAGGGGTCAACAGCTGCATAAAACCCAACTGGGCTTATCAGACAAAGCAATTCTGCGCTCACTGTCATCCTCTCTTAGAGAGCAGAGGAGGCTAATGTGACTTGGAAGGAGTTTTGACAGACCCTGAATAGAGAGGACCCAGTGGTGGAAGTGGAAGGCTTTGAGAAAACAAGCCCGAGGCCACTGAGTGGGTTTAGAGGTGGTTGGATCGATTCTCCTGGGTTTTGCCATTGATAGGAAAGGAAATTGCTCTGGGGCCCGTAATGTCACCACTCTTTTATCTGCACTTGGATAGTCCATCTTCTGAATCAGGGAAATTGGGAGAACCAGGAGCTCTACCCAGAAACCACTCATTCATCCAAACTCAAAAGAGACCAGACCCTTGTCCCAGCCTATCTGGTGCACCAAACAGGGTTCTGCAAGGGTGGGAGCTAGGAAGCACGTCCTCCTCCCTGCCAGCCAGGTGGCTACAGGACATCCAGAAGGACAGGAAGCAGCAGACCACCTGCTGTGCACATCGGGCTCCCATAATGCAAAACTAGCGAACACCCAGGGGAGCCTGTGGTGGAAACAGCACTGGCCAAGCTACTAAGTGGCCTGGTGGCTTGAAGACCCAGCTCCAATACCTCTTGCCTAGGGCAAGTCATCTAACTTCTCCAAGTTTTAATTTCCTTGTCTATCAAATGGGATAATATCAGTCTTGCCCATCTTACAAAGTTATTGTTGGAGTCAAATGAAAGGAAACTTGCTTAAAAACTACCATGATAACATGTAAGTAACACTGCCAACTTATAAGGTGACACACCTCCACAGATGGGAACTTTTTAAACTACAGAAAATTCCAACCTGGAAAATTCCAAATGGGCACAATAAAAAATGCATACAGGGGTCCCCAACATTTTTTTATCTCATCAGTTGCTGATCATGGCATGCTGGGGAAGGGGACTGAAGAGGCCACACGGGGCAGAGAGGGGAGAGAGGTGCTGGGGTTGCAGAGAGAAGCTGCCAGAAGCATTTCCTCCCCGGGGGTGATGCCCATGAGCAGGGGGCTGGGGGGCTCAGCAGTACGTTGGGGTGGGGGGCTGTACTTTTAAGGTTCCCCGTAGATCACAATCTGTTGGTTGGGGACCCCTGATGGATGCAGGTGCACATTGAATATTGACATCATACGTATTTGCATATGTATCTCTCTTGCTACTCACACTGGAGAAGCTTTATATCTATTAGAAGTTCCAGAGTCAGGAGAATCACCACCAATATTACACAGGCTACCAGGAAACTGTTGAGACTTGCACTGAGCAAAAATACCTGCCACACGGCTGCTCTCTTCCCACAGCACGGCTTCAGCCAGTTAGACCTGCAGGGACAAAAGTGGGGAGAGGAGGGGCTGAGAGCCAGAAGGAGCCACAGCAGAGGAGATGGAGATGCCAGCCGCAACTCCAGCTCTCAAGCCAGCCCGCGCCACCCTGCCCTGCGTTCTACGTGCGATGACGCAAGCTTAGACGAGAGGCCACTTGGAAAGAGCAGCCACAGCTCATTAAGAGAATGACCTGGGTTTGCATTCAGACCGTGGCAACTCACTGCCTTTCTCTGCCTCCATTTCCTCATCTTTAAAATGGGTATGAAAACCCAGATATCACAGGGGTGCTGTAAAGACTGAAGATCACAAATGTTAGTAGAGAGCCTGGCTATATGGTAAGTGCTGTGTGAAAAATCAGCTGCTATTATTATTATATTTCTGTGTAGTCTCAGAACCCAGTACAGGCTCTGGTGTTGAGTAGACCCTCAATTCACCTTTTTATAAATGCTCAATGAATGAATGAATGAATTTTCAGCTATAAAATGAAAGAGTTGAACAAGATCCCTGTTTCTCAAAGTGTGTTGAGTGGAACACTAGTTCCACAAAATGTTACTTGATAAAAAGTTTCCCTAATTGAGTAAGTTTTTGAAAATGTGCGTCAAAGTTAAATGGGTATTCTTCCCCACAGGACACTTCAGTGCCTTTAATATACTAAAATGTACCCTCATGGTTCAGAAAGGATTGCAGTATCAGTGTTTCCCAAGCTCATTGGACCGTGGCACACATTTGTCACACAGCTGGTGGGACTGGTGTTCCGTGGACTACCTTTTGGGGTATTCTTGACTAGATGACCTTGTGCATTCTGAGATGAGTCCACTGCTGGCAGAATCTTTCCCGAGTAGGTTTAGAAGTGGGAGGAGCCACAGAATCTTGGAGCTGGATGAGTTCCCTAGGGTTTTTGATCAGGAACACAAAAGCCCAGGAAAGTGGGGGGGTGTCGAAGGGGGAGTTTGGGACCGGGGATGTTAGTGGTGGGCTGGTCCTGCCTGCCCTACTGTGCTGAGAATTTAAGAACCTTGAAGTAGCACGCAGCAGTAGCCAGGACACCACCCTGGGACCTCACCACTGTGGGCCTCAGCCTCTCCATCTGCACAGTGAGGATAATACTCCTTAAGTCACAGGGCTAATGGGAGTTAAGTGGGAGACTGTATCTCACCTGTAAAGCACAACATGGCTGAAATGGATTAATAATGATAGTGATGATGATGATAAAATATTTTATAGTTTAAAATGCTTGACCATCAGCTTCTGTCCTTCCTAGCCAGAGGGGACAATCTGCTAACACCCATGCAAGAAGGTCCAGTGCTCACCTCCTAAAGGCAAGCTGGGAGGAAGGCTCAGCTTTGAGGTTCAACCCCCCAGGGCTCCCTGCTCTCCGAGGACTAATGGTGAATGCCTGGAGTAGTTCCTCCAAGGTTGGGATTTCTTCCTCACAATCCACCCTGGGAAAGTGTGACAGAGCTTCCAGCTTTGGGGAGGTGGGCCACCTCCTTCACTTCTGGAAGAGCTCACTGCTCTTCAAGAAGCCTGGTGGGAAATTGGGCTTATTCAAGTCCTTCTGGATATTTTCTAACACCCATGGGGATGATAGGCCCTTTCCTCAGCCCTGTGACGAATCTGGAGATTGGGGGTTCAGTCCCTACTCTCAGGAAGCTGGTCCCAGAAAGAGGGTCAGGGGGATTTCAACAGGTGATGGAGGAAGAGGATGAGTGCATGTTGGACAAGGGGCTTGACATAAGTCCTGTGTGGCCCAGGGCTGGGGGTCTGGGGGAGAGGAGAGCAGGCAGGCCAGAGAGAGGGTGCTCATTAAGGAACAAATGAAAGACAGGGGATGAGAGTCAGTGCAGGCCAGACTGCGGGGCCATCAGCAAACGCCTTCACCATCCGTGGCAGATGGATTTCCAAGTCCATTGCAGAACCACTCCTCTCCACTTCCTTGCAGGCTCACGTGGGCCAACCCACAAGCAAGAACCATGTGCGGTTCAGTCGGGGTGCCAGGCAAAAAGTATGACACCCAGTTAAATTTGCATTTCAGATTCACAACAAACAATTTTTTTAATATAAGTATATCCCAAACAGTGAATAGGTTATACTTATACTAAAAATGACTCGCTGTATATCTGGAAATTCAAATTTAACTGGACATCTTTTATTTTTATTTGCTAAATCTGGCAACCTTAAACTTGGAGAAGCAGGGTCTTGAGGCCTGGTGAGGGCGGCCTTGATTCGGTCAGAGAAATACATGAAAACCCTTGGCTAAAGGCGAGAAGCCAGTGTGAGCCTAAGTAAAGCCCATGAGAAGGCTGCTGGTGGGAGGTGGTGGTGAGCTAGTCTGGGTGGGGCAGGGGAGGAGGACCAGTGCAGCGAAACCTCCATTACATGCTGAGGACAGCCTTGGCCTTGGCCTGGTCCGGGGCCCAGAGAAGCTACCAGCTGCGTGTTCCTTTTGTGACTTACCTCCTGAGTCATGCTGCGTGTCTCTCCTTCTGCTTGTTCTCCCACAACGTGACATCCCTGCCCTTCCACTGGGCCCTATTTTCATCTTTCACACCTCTAGCCCTGAGCCCTGGCCCAGCCTCTGAGCTGCCTCAGCACTTCCTTTGGAAGTTTTGTGCTCTGTTCTTTGCCCTTCACTCTGCCCGTTAGCACCATCTCCATGGCTGTGAGCATCACTGTTTGCCATTTTAAGGACCTAAAGGAGATGAAACTCCAATTCCACATTCTGCTTAAAAACAACTCGAATTGTCTGTGGTCCCTAAAACTGATGCCATTTGAATGTCCTTTGAAATGTAAGCCAGGCACCTTCCTACAGTTATGAATAAAAAAAGACACCTACAAAGGCTGTTTGCCTGGAAGCAGGAAGGCTCTGGGCTGTACCTGGGACAGAGGGAGCTCAGGTATTTGTTCACCACCATGCCTTGTACAACCAATGAGTGTGGGGGAGCCCCTAAGAGAAGCCCCTCCCACCCGCAGAGGAGAGTTCCCAGGTGAGAAGGGAATGAAAGCAGCGTTTTCTGGATATTCAGTCCTTTTACACATGGGACTCAAATCCTGACCTGCCTCCACAGGATGGAAAAGTCAGTTTACGTTGCTATGTAAAAATGCTAAAATAACTATTTTTGTCAGAAAAATTTAAGAACCAGACAAGGGGTTGGTTATTGGGAGGCTGTGGGTGCAAAGTGGAGTGGCTGAGCCCGGGGACTCATAGCAAGGTAAAGAGATGCAGGGAAGGTCTGAGTGCTCTGCACCCAGAAGTTAGCAGATGGCTGCCCTGGCCCTGATGCCAAAGCACTTCTCAGCCTCAGGGGAGAGCCCACGAGGACCAGAAAGACGGCAGGATTCGGAAACAGGGCAGAGGAGGGCCTGGAAGTCAAATGAATGCCAGAGCTGAAAAGCCCAGCTTTAATTCTGGTCCCTCTTACATCATTAACCTTAAAAGTGCATTTTATAAAGTACCACCCTGGGAGGTGCAGAGCCTGGGGGCGGGAGGGAGTTCGGGGCAAGGCATGGGGATCAGGGCTGCTTGTGAGCCATGATGTCTTCTGGCCTCAGCAGCAGGAACATTCTAATGCACCTGCTTGGCCAGTGACAGGTGCCACCCCAAGCCAGCCTGAAGGGCTGCAGAGAAGGAGTATTCCAGGCAGCCGGGCTCATATATACATACATATATATATTCATCAGCATGGATTACAGGAGCTAGGAGTCTCCCTGTTAGAGAACAGAGTTACAAACATGAAAGGGGGAAGGCTAGAATGAATCCTGTCGTGGTAGACTGGATTGGATTTGTAGGTATCAAAATAAATGTATGGTTCTTAATACACAGAGACAGAGATACAGCCTAGAAGCAACACACCCTGGTGGTAATAAGCACACCTGGTGGCTTGGATTTTAAATAGCAAGGAATCAGGAGCTCCTTGGAGAAATGCCTGATTCCATCACAGTGCTGGACAAGTATAAGACGAGCCTGTGACATCTTCCTAGACCAGAAAGTAGGGAAGTGCTCGGTGAATGGTGAGGCCTGCCAAAAGGGCTCGCCGACTTGAAGGGGTCCCCGCTGGCCAAACTGGGGATGATCTGAGCATCCTGATAAATTATGATCGTGACAGGTAACCCACAGAATGAGACAAGAATCGTGAGTCCATGCTTGTTTAAATAAATAAATAAATGAAGAGGGGATGATTCTTCTTTACAGTAGAATACCAACCAATAAAGGTAGAAGGAGTGTGCTGGAATTTAAAAATAACAATTAGGTAATCACCATACTAATAATTGTTTCAGGCAAAAGTCATCAATGGATGCAAAAACTAGTAGAGGAAAGTCTGATGAGGAACGGGATATCTACACAGTCTCAGAGACGCTCTGCCTAAGATACTTATTAATCCCAAAAGGGGAAATAGCAACTTTATAGTGGAGAAACCTGGCAGTGCCACTTTCACCAGGTGACCAAAGTTAACATCACCAGTAATGAGGCAAGAAGACAGCCTGGGCTTCCTGATAATCATGTGCTGGAAGACACCACGAGGTTCCACTCCCCCTTGGAAGCTTTGAACAACTAGCAAAAACTGGCAGAGTCATCTTCCTCAGCGCTCCAGAAAACAGTTAAAGGGTTGCAGGAATTGGGCGAGCAGTGAATCAAGAAAAAGACAACTGAAAAAATGGTAGGAAAAGCTCATGGCACCCTTGCTGGCCCCTAAGAACCCTCCCTCCCTGGTGTGGTGTGGGGCTGCCCTGGCTCTCGGGGTGGGTCCCTGGTTAGGGTCCCGGAGGGGGCAGGGTGACCCCTACGTGCACACTGGGTGCACATTTGTTTGTGCCAATCTATTTGGAGGAACAATTGTAAAAAACAATCAAATTGCAGTGGCCTGGGGCAAAGACATACATACTGGCTTTAAGGGATACAATAGAACACCCGGAAGGAGGAGGGATTATTTCAGAGGAAGAAGAGGGTCATTTGGATCCCTGCAAACAGGAACATTTCTAAGCCCTGAGCAAGTGCGTGCCCAGGACAAGACACGTGCTCAGAAAAGACCAGAGGGGACCCTGTGCTTTTGCCTCGGGCTGTTCCCCAGGTTCACTTGGTAGGAGAGCTAAGCTCTGAAGCAGAGCACTAGCCAGCACAGAGGCAAATTGCAAAGACTGTGAAAGGTGTTTTCGCATTTGTTTGTTTTGTTAGCTCCTGGCATTCAAGGAAATCTCTGGCATATCACTGGTTGAATACAAATTTAAGAAACAGGCTAAATTGCAGTTACATTAAAATATTATTAAAATGGTATTAAAATATTAAAACATTAAAATGTACAGTGTGCAACAAAAGATGCACTGAGGACACAGCATCACTGCTGCAATATTCCAGCCCAAAGTGCATGAACTAAATATAGTCACAAGAAAACATCAGAAACCCAAACTGAGAGACACTGTACAGATTATATAGCCTGTATTCCTCAAAAGTACTGAGGTCATAAAAGACAAAGAATAATAGAGGAACTATGCCAGATTAAGGGACATTACAGAGACTTGACAACTAAATGGAACATGTGATCCTGGATTGGATCCTGGACCAGAAGAATTTATGTATATATATTTTTGGCTATGATGGATATTAGTGAGACGATTGGCTAGATTTGAATAAGGTCTATAAATTAGAAAATTATTAATACTCTATCAATGTCAATGTCTTGATTTTGATAATTATACTGTGGTTCTGTAAGAGACTGCCTTTGTTTTAGGAAATACACACTGTAGAATTTAGGGGTAAGGGGTGAGGGGATGGATAAGACAATCAATCCCTCAGCAGATTTGTTGTTGCCACTGACAGTAACTGCAGAGGCGGCCGTGGGGTGGGCTCAGCCTGGATTCCTGGGAGTTAATGGCCTGAGTGGATCCCAGGATATGGGCCCCGATGACTATGCAGAGCTGCATCAACCTTGTCCTCCTCTGTACTTGAGGATGCTTGTGTCCATATCAGGAAAAGGAGGGTCCGGGGTGGGCACAGCGGGGGCACATGCACCCACGCTCCTGCACGGCTGCCTTCCCTTCCTTTGGATCCCTCTGCCCTTCCTGGGGCTGGCACTGGGGGCTCGGGGTGGCCAGCCAGATTCTGGATCCAACCCCAGCCTCACACCATCAGAGGGCAGGAGGGCAGGGCCTTTCCCCAGCACTTCAACAGGGCAACGTCCAGGACTAACACTGTCTTCAGGCCAAAAGTAAACTGATGTCAAAATAAGCACTCCCCAACCTGTGACATGATCTTTCACCCTGAAAGTCACTTCCACCTTTCTGGAAGGCCAGGACCATAGCATCTCAAGAGCTGCATTATCCAACAGATAACCACATGGTTGTGGCTATATTGAAATGAGATGTGCTCTAAGTATAAAATACACAGCAGATTCTGAAGACTTGGTTATGAAAAAAATGTAAAATAGCTCAATTTTAATATTGATTATATGCTGAAATGATAATATTTTGGATAAACCAATTTCATCTTTTCTTTTACTATTTAAAATGTGGCTACTAGAGAATCTAAAATTATATATGTGGCCCACATATTTCTGCTGGCCCGCGCTGCTCTGGAGGATGGGATTCATAAAGATGTTAAAGCCAGAACTAAGATGCCTTCTCGATGAGCCCAGGTGTTAGCTGTGCTCGAGCCCTCGCCTACTTTCTAATGAACTTTTAAAAATGATGGTTGGCAACACCTGTCTCTGACCTGACCTGGAGGGGCTGGGCCCGAGGGCAGTAGCAGGGGGGTGAAGGGGATGAGGAGGGATAAAATGCTCGGAGTCACCCAGTTCTAGGGAAAGCACATTGTTGTGTCTTACTGGTCATGGTGGGTCACAAATGACTTGTTATAAATAATACAGCAACAAAGTGTGAACAGGTTACTGGGCGGGTTCAAGGTTACCCCTCCTATGGAGTCACCTTACTCTGCTGTGCTTCCTTGAGTGGGAGGGAGGCAGCTGGTTTCGGGGACCTGCCAGTACCCCAAGCCTGCCCTGTGTGTGCCGAAGCCCACGGGAATGCATCAGACCTGTCCAGGGTGGGTCAGGGCAAGGAGGGTGCTGGGCAGAGCTGGGTGCAGCAGAGGCACACCCATGCCCAGGCCAGACCTCAGTGAGGTCTCTAACTCTCCCCAGGTGGTTGCACTGTGCAGCTGAGCTTGAGGACCTCTGCTGCTGGGTGGGGCCCACAGACCAGCAGCATCTGTATCACCTGGGAGCTTGCTAGAACTACAGGCTCTTGGCCCTTTCCTATACCTACTGAAATAAGAGTCTGCATTTCAATGAGACCTCAGGTGATCTGGGTGAGAACCACTGCATTGGTGGTCCAGCAAGCAGTGACTGGTGTTCTCGGAGGGGGACAGGACATGGCCGAGGAAGTTTGAGAGCAAGAGAGATGAGCTAATGCAGGCAAGCATGTGCCAACCCCTAGGAGGGTGGGGTGTGTGGGTTGGAGGGCTGCACCCAGTGTTGAGGAAATGGTGAAGCAGCCAGGCTGTCTGGAGGAGCCCAGACTCGGGGGGAAGACTGGGCTGCAGCATCAGTCTTAGCCACAGACCACAGGTCAAATCCCAAGTCCAAGTAGGTTCTGGAGCTGGGCTTCTTCAAGGGCAGAGATAGAGCACAGGGCCAGGAAAAGGGCTGAGCCACTGCCATAGGACCATGAATCCCAAAGCTCTAGAACAGACACCTAGAGGATGGGGAGCAGGGGCTTCACGCTTCTTGGCTGACATGGTGTTTGGGAATCCCTAGCTGTTATTAAAATTTCCTCTGAAATCCAAATGACTTAGACTTTCCCAGGAGACTGTTTTAGCAGTAAAATAGAATGTCTCCAGTTTTAAAAGATCCCTGACTCAAGGGGCTTAATGGGCCAAAAAGAGAAATCAGCATTGATTCTTTAATTAGAAAAGGTACTTTCCTTCCAGTCCTTCAGCAGCCAACCCACTGAGCAAGGTGGAGCTGGTTCTCAGGGTGCTGTTATCCCTGGACTCACCACCAGAGCGCAGGCGCCTCACGTGTCACATCCTGGTGTAGCAACGGCGAGGAGGCTGCTTTCAAAGCGCAAGTCTGTAAATACCAACGGCCAGATGGCATTTCCCGGTAGGTGGGCAGGTGTTCTGTGAGATCCCACCAGTAGCCCCCGAGGCCTTCTGAGAAATCCTGGGGCGGCAAGTGAGGCTGGGTACCTTTGCTTCTGCTTTATATTCTTGGGTGTTTGGATAAAAGTTTGCAAGAATAACTTCTAGAATACTGAAATGAAGTTTGGCACATTTCTGATGCGCCCTTCAAGTGAGGTAAGGCCAGGGGGTGACTCGGAAAGAGGCCTCAGGTCACTGCCCGTCAGGCAGTGTTCCCAAGCCTGGCACTCAGCCTGGTTTTGAAAGGTGACACACCCGAGTGGTGCCAGGCGGGGAGGGGCTGTGTTGTTCCTGGGGATCTGGCCGCCCCCTCCCCAGCCACACACAGCGCGGTTGGGCTGTGGCAGTAGTGGCTGTGCTGAATCTCCTGGGGTGCGATTTGGGGGGTGGTTGGAGTGCGGGGACTGTGGAGACCCCCCAGTTATCCGAGAAGGTGCTCCAGGCAGTGGAGAGTCATGGGGTCCCCAGGGGAGGTGGTTCATTTGGGAAAAGGCTACTTCCTTGTAGGGGCCAGGCCAGATGACTCTGTCAGCCCTATACTGAGATTTTGACCCATCAATCCCCCAATAAAGGAGCTGAGGAAGGGGGTCAGGGTGAATCAGAGCTGTCTGGTAGCAGGAGCCCCGGAGCAAGTTGGGAGCCCTGGGTTTCCCACCCTGCTCTGCCTCTGACCTCGGGGAATCCCTGCTAGACCAGGGGCTGGGAACCTGAGTTGTAGATCTCTCTCTGATGACTGATGAGTGCTATGCCCCCACCTCCAAATGCCCCAAACTCCAATACTGTGCATAAAATTCAAGGGAAGCATGGGCCCTTGAATCTCAGTGATGGATCGTCTAAAACCCCACGGTTGGGTGATCTGAGACCCTCTCCTGCCTCCCATATTCTCCAATTCTACGATGCTGAAGACCTGTGACCCAGGTGTCCCCAACCTGGCAAAGCTAGACTTGGTGGTTGCAACTGTTAGCAGAATGTCCTGTGGCCCAATTTTACTTTCCTTAACTGAATTTATTCTGGATGATTGAAATGTCAGAGAAAGCCATGAGGCTGACTTAAATCTAACTTCTGGCATTGACCTGGGCTTTGTTTTTATTGATTTAAATATTTATAAGACACTTACAAGGCATCAGGAAGTGTTCTGGCACTTTACAAATGTTAACTTATCTAATTGCTTTAAAAGACAATTATCTCAACTATTTTCTCTTTTGACACTGTGGGGAAAGCCAAACTTTTCCTTCCTTTTCGGGTTTTGGTGACAGCCATTATTTCCAAATCACAGTGTCACCACTGATTGAGCCTGGAGTGCTATCTTTGAGCCTTAGTTTCCTGACCCCCAAAATGGAGATGGGTAATAGCTGCCTTTGCATGGTGGTCGTGAAGATTTAAAATATTAAAAATAACATGTGTGATGCCCGTAACACTGTGTTTACTACACAGCTACCATATGTATCGGCTAGGTTGATGATTTAGACATGTGGGTGTTAGAAAGAGGATTAATTATCTAAATATGGGAAATTTCAAAGTTCATTCCATTCTGCACAATGATTATGTGCCACTTAGTGCCACGAGAGTTTACAGAGCAAAGAGCCCACATCTTCAAGAGCTCAGAGCCGCGTGAGTGATCTCCAACCAGGCAAAGGACTCCTAGTCCTGAAAAGCAAACCAAATAAAGAGGGGGGAAAAGCACACCTCAGAGGAGAGGAAAATGAGCTCAAGTGTGTAGGACATCTCCAGAAACACATGCTATTGACCTCTTAGAACCATCAACCATCGCCCACGGGGACACCCTTTCCCTAAATAGCAGAAATGGTTCTTGGGGCTTTTTTCCCCCCACTGGCCAAGAGAGACCCAGAGCAACAAGAGATGCCATCAAGCTTCCCCTTTGTTTCCCACTTCCAAGAGGCAAGCCACAGCAGCCTCGAAACAAGAGCACAGAAAACCCACTTCATGTAACACCAACTCTCAGTTAGAGGTGAGAGGTGAGTCTCCAAGACCTTTGGGGAAACTAAATAAATTGGATTTTCCATATAGGCAGCTTCAGTTCTGCAATCGGAGCTAAAGGTTAGCCCTCCTGCCTTGGGGAAGAGCGAGGGAGGAGGGCTGTGTGCAGCTGGGGTCACCGGAGTCTGACATTTGCTTTCCCAGAATCTCAGATTTCTTGCATCCTTGGAAATGTCAACTCTGGGAAAGACAGCCGAGTGTGGTGGCGAGAGTCAGGGCTGGGAGGTGGGGGTTCTCACTCCACTTGGCGAGGCATGAAACCCCCCTCTGGGGCACAGCAGCTGACATCCTCCCCTGGCTGGCCGCCTCTACTTCATTACCCACAGGTCTCCTAAGGGCTGCCACATAGGTAGGATGTGGTCAAAGCATGGCTGCCTGCCTCCTTGGTAAGGGGTTCCAGCCTGACTTGGGGTAAGGAGCGGGATACTGTTGGACCAAGTGGCCGTAAGGCCCATCCAACCTCAAGGGTCCTCAATTCTGGAAATCAGCCACAGTTCTAAGTTGGCTGCTGAGGCTACTGCTGCATGCACCTGTAGGGTTAGAAGCTGGGGCTGCCCGGTCGAGGGAAGCTTCATGAGCAGGTGGAATGAGTTGGCTACCATTTTCAGGCACACCCCACTTCTCCCTGCCCAGTTTTTTCTGGGTTCTGAGCTCTGGTTTGGCAAATCTTGGATCTGCCATGCTCCTCATTTCATGGCCAAAGTCTGGATCCTAGGTCCTCCACAGATGACTGGGATCCCCATCCCATCCCCAGACACCATTATTCCAGCTCACTTTCCCTGGGGGACGCAGTGTTAGATTTAAACTTTCCTACCCTCACTCCAGGCAGCGACCAGCATCCCAGTGGGAGTTGGTCAAAGGTGCTCTGCTGCCACCTAGTGATCATATGAAGCTGTACATTCTGCAGGGTGTTGTGAGTAGGTGGGAACGGGTCGGGGCATGGATGGATAGTTTGCTGAGAAATAATATACCTGTGAATTTATTACCATCTTAATGCAAAATCTTCAGGGCTCTTGGACTGCAGGCAAAAGGCTAACCTTTGGTTACCAAGTGTGCTGGTTTGAATCTATTATGCCCCCACAAAAAGCCATGCTTCTTTAATCCAATCTTGTGGGTGCAGATTTATTATAGGTGGGATCTTTTTTTAGGTCGTTTCCATGGACATGTGAACCACCCAACTGTGGGTGAGACTTTTTGATTAGACTATTTCCATGGAAGTATGACCCCACTCATTCTGGGGGTCTTGATTAGTTTACTGGAGTCCTTAAGAGGGAGCGGGGCCAACACAGGCCCAAATGCTTGGAGATGCAGACAGAAGGACATTTGGAGGTGCTAAGCCAAGAGATAAAGCCCAGAGTTTGCTCTGGAGAAGCTAAGAGAAGACCCCTAGATGCTTAGAGAGAAACACACTGGGAGAACAAGCAAGGGTGCACAGCAGCTGAGAGAGAAGCTAAGAGGGAAAGAAGCCCAGAGACATATTGGAAAAAGCCATTTTGAAACCAGAACCCAGGAGCAAAGGACCAGCAGACACCAGCCATGTGCTTCCCCAGCTGACAGGTATTCTGGATGCCATTGGTCTTTCTTCACTGAAGGTGTCTTCTTATTGATGCCTTGGTTTGGACACTTTTATGGCCTTAGAAATGCAAATTTGTAACTTAATAAACTCCCTTTATAAAAGTCAATACATTTCTAGTATTAGGCATAATGGCAACTTTAGCAAACTGGAACACCAAGAAAAAGTTATTTGATCTGAGTTAAACTTTTATTTCCTGGTTGGACATCAAGAACCCTCCTGGAAGTCTGTGTCTGCTAAAAACACAAAGGGAGAGAACCTATGATGGCGGCTAGGTGAGACAAAGCAAGGAGACACCTCCGTGAAAAACAATGAATAAAAACCAGAAAGTGACCCAGAACGTCACCACCAAAGTTGCACCAGCCGGACAAGGTATGCTAAAACCAGAGGGAACGTCCATCTGGCGAAACTAGAAGTCTGCATTCTGAAACGAGTGAGTGAGTCCGA
>PVKY010004580.1:0-19005 GCA_004027775.1 Bradypus variegatus
CTTCAGACCAAGTCCAAGCAAGGTCAGTCGTCACCCAAAGCCTCTGTCTGTTTTCTGGGGACTTGTACCTGCAGTGAGCAGTTCACACTCACAACTTAAAACCCCGGTTGGAGCTCAGCTGAGCTATATTTGCTTGCTGGGAGAGAGCTTCTCTCTGGCACTACGAGGCTTTGCAGCTCGGGCTATGGGGGAGGGGTCTCCTGGCTTGGATCCGCAGGTTTTACTTACAGATTTTATGCTGTGTTGTCGGGCATTCCTCCCAATTCAGGTTGGTGTGTGATGAATGGACGGTGTTGTTTGTCCCCCTGCAGTTATTCTGGATTATTTACTAGTTGTTTCTGTTTTTTTTAGTTGTTCCAGGGGGACTACTTAGCTTCCACTCCTCTCTATGCTGCCATCTTCCCTCCTCTCCTCTATATCTTTTAATTTGGCAGTTTAATCTATTTACATTCAACGTTATAACCGTGAAAGCATTTCTTGAATCATCCATCTTATCCTTAGGTTTATGTTTGTCATATATATTTTTCCCCCTCTCTCTATTAATATCCTTTAATGTACCCATACCGAATCTCTTTAGTACTGAACCTTTCTCCATGTCTCTCTTTCCTTTCTTTCTTTCTCTGACTGTAGGGTTCCCTTTAGTATCTCCAGTAGGGCAGGTCTCTTGTTAGCAAATTCTCTCAGCATTTGTTTGTCTGTGGAAAATTTAAGCTTTCCCTCAAATTTGAAGGAGAGCTTTGCTGGATAAAGTATTCTAGGTTGGAAATTTTTCTCTCGCAGAATTTTAAATATGTCGTGCCACTGCCTTCTCGCCTCCATTGTGGCTGCTGAGTAGTCACTACTTAGTCTTATGCTGTTTCCTTTGTACGTGGTGAATTGCTTTTCTCTTGGTGCTTTCAGAACTTGCTCCTTCTCTTCCGTGTTTGACAGTGTGATCAGAATATGTCTCGGAGTGGGTTTATTTGGATTTATTCTATTTGGAGTTTGCTGGGCATTTATGGTTTGTGTATTTATGGTGTTTAGAAGATTTGGGAAGTTTTCCCCAACAATTTCTTTGAATACTCTTCCTAGACCTTTACCCTTTTCTTCCCCTTCTGGAACACCAATGAGTCTTATATTGGGACTTTTTATATTATCTATCGTAACCCTGAGGTTCATTTCAATTTTTTCGATTTTTTTCTCCATTCTTTCTTTGGTGCTTTCATTTTCCTTTCTGTCATCTTCTAGGTCACTGATTCGTTGTTCAGCTTCCTCTAGTCTTGTACTGTGAGTATCCAGAGTCCTTTTAATTTGGTCAACAGTTCCTTTAATTTCCATAAGATCACCTGTTTTTTTATTTAGTCTGCAATGTCTTCTTTATGCTGTTCTAGGGTCTTCTTGATATCCTTTGTATCCTGTGCTATGCTCTCATTATTCATCTTTAGTTCTTTGATTAATTGTTCTAGGTGCTGTGTCTCTTCTGATCTTTTTATTTGGGTGCTTGGGCTTGGGTTATCCATATCATCTGTTTTTTTCATATGCTTTAGAATTTTCTGTTGTTTTTGGCCTCTTGGCATTTGCTAAACTTGATAGGGTTCTTTTAGGATATGTAGGCCAATTGAAATCCTTATCTCTAATTTATCAGATCTACAGCTTCGTGGAGTACATTTTCTCTAACTAATCAGCAGGTGGTGTCCACGAGCCACCTGTTCTCCACAAGCCAATTCTCCCCGGCTTAGCCTTTGTGGTGAGTGGGGGAGTGACTCTTGTGGGGTCCAATTGGTGTACCAAGTTTGCGTGTGTAGTTGGTGTTGCCTTCCCTGTATATGGGGCGTATGTCTGGGCAGTCAGAGAGGGTGGGTAGCTCTAACAATCAAATCTCCCTGGTGTTCCTGGAGTTTTAAAGCTGCTGCAATAGTCTAATCCTTCAGTTCAGTCCTGCCACAATTTGTCTCTGCCGCTGACCCACAAGACCTTGGTATTGGCGTATGGCCCCTGAGACTTGTGAGTGGGTCCCTCTTCCAGGCCGTGCACCCCCGGTCCTCTGTTGAGGGATGACTGTGCTATGCCACAGGTGAATGCTGTCACCCCAGGGTGGTTCTGGGCTGCTGGGCTGTGTAGGGAGGCTCCCAGTCTGCTGAAGTGATGGCTGAATGGGGCTTTGTTAGTTCACGCTGCTCCACCTTCCCAGCTCTGGGACAACCAACTGAGGGTGCAGGGAAGGCTAATGACTACGCCCAATTTTGTGGTGTTTGTGGATAAACTCTTAAGACCAAAAGTAGTTCACGCTTATTAAAAACAAAGTCATCAAAGAATTCAGAGGTATTTATGGGTGTAAAGTAAAAGTCGTCTGTCTACCTCCACCCCCTGTCCTGGTCCTCAGAGGTAGCCGCTGTAACAGTGGTTCCCTTCCAGACTTCTCTTTCTTTCTTTCCTCCCCATTGCCTTCTTCTCTCCCTCCCATCCATCCATCGTTCCATCCATCCATCTCTGTCTACGTATTGCTATTATCTCTCAATCTAAATATATGTCAAATGGATCATACTTTATATACTGTTCTGTAATTTGTTTTTAAAGCCATTTAAAAATTTCTGCATTGTCCTTTTTGTCCCCCTAATTTTATTTAATGAACATGAAATACTTTCATCATAGAAATAAGTAAAGCTTCTGTTTCTGTTTCTTGCCTTATTTGCCCAACACTGAAACTCTGGTTCCAGAGGGAATCAGGCCGTCTCAGGCTGGGGGCAGGCTGGCTGGTGCCAGGAGGCGAGGAAAGCAGCTCAGGTGTGTGTGCTCCGGTGTCAACCTGGTGTTTGTTTCTGCTTCCTGCAGAGCAGAAAGACCATGGGTTTGAGGTGGCCTCCACTTCCTCCATGGACAGGGCTTCTGGTGGTAAACCCGAGACAGATGCCGGCCCATTCCAGGAAGTCTCGGGGAGCTTTGACCAGCCGGACGCAGTGTCCAGTTTGCCCACACCCAGTGACATCTTGGTGTCCTACTCCACCTTCCCAGGTGAGCACATGGGGTGAGCCTGGTTCTCCCTTCCATGCCCCAGAGGCAGCTGTGTTGTGTGAAAGAAAAGACCTGGGGCCTTACAGGCGAGGCAGGTAAAGCACATGGGTTGCAAAATTTGAGGAAGTACTTGCTCTTGGGGTTGTGTGTCCCTCTGGCCTCACCCTTGTCCTGGCCCTGCCCCAGCCCTCTCAGCTTAAAAATGGGATTGTAAGAGTACCTTGGGGGCTGTTGTGGGGATTAGACAAGGTGACAGGCCCATCACTGAGCACGACACCTGGCACCTGGTTGCCACCACAGAAGTTAGCTTCCTTCCTTCTCATCCCTTGGGTGAGACACTCGACTTCTCTGGGCCTTGTTGGGAAAATGGGAACCATAACCAAAGTCACCAGGTAGCTGTGGGGATGAAGTCAGACCTCACGGGGACAGAGGCGGACGTGAGCTGCTACTGCTAGCTGCGTAAATGTGCCAGCATCCCAGAATTCCAGCACTGGAGGTAGGCCTGGCCCACCAAGGCTCAGCCTTTCTCCTTCCAAAGGTTTTGTCTCCTGGAGGGACACGCAGAGCGGCTCCTGGTACATCGAGACCCTGGACAGCGTCTTGGAGCAGCGGGCTCGCTCTGAAGACCTGCAGACCCTCCTGCTCCGGGTGAGTGCTGCCTTCCTACAGGAAGGAGAGGGGATGCTGGGACAGGGGCGGCGAGCAGCATGTCCTCCCTAGGGCGGGCTGGTGGGGGCAGGCAGGGCCTTCCAAGGATGGAGCGGGGCCAGCCCAGGCCAAACCTTGGGTTAGAGTCAGTGTTTTTTTCTTAATGTGAGATGTAACTGCCTGAGGTGACGTTGCCCTTTGGGGATCCAAAGGGGCTGCTGTTCCTGCTTCTACTCTGAGACCCCAGGCTGAACCCTCCCGCACCCCCCACTGATGGGGCTAAGCCTCGGTGCAGGGCTCGGTGGCCAGGACACTGCTCTGGAGAAGACAGGTCGTGGGGCCTGTCCTTGCCTGCTGCGTTCCGCTACGTAGTTTTCTATCCTTGATCCCAAGAATCACGAGTCCCTCTTTAGTTTACCCCCTTCTTAGGAGGCCCCCACGACAGACCTCAGAAGGATGGCTTGATGGGGCCCCAGCCCCACTGTGTGAAAACCCTACTCAAAGCAGCTGCTTCCACCAAGGGTCCCAGAGCATCTTCACTGCCTTTGGGAAGTAGCACCGTGGGCCCCTCCTGCCCTGCCTGGTTATTTCGTGCCATGGGAAGGGACCGTGGGGGCTGGGAGCACTCCTCTCTCCCGAGGGAGGGGCTGGTGCAGTGCTTTGTTGAGCAGGAGAGAGAAGGCGAGCAAGTGCAGGGCTGTCACCTAGCACAAATTAAGAGGACGCTGGCAAGGGGACTACACGCAGCCTGGGGCCCTGTGGGACGGAGAGGGGACAGTCGGGGCTTCGCAGGGCATTTGGCTCCTGGTCCTGAGGTCTTTTCCTGACTTCTTTTTTTTTTTTTTTTTTTCATTTTTTAACATTTTAATTACCACAAAAAAGAATAAGATTAAAAATTAAAGTAAAGAATATCCAAAACATCTCATCCTCTCCATCCCTCCCTATTATTCATTTACCTTTTGTCTCCATTTTTCTACTCATCTGCCCCATACACTGGATAAAGGAAGTGTGAGTCACAAGGTTTTCAAAATCTCACAGTCACAATTTCTTCTCCCTCATGTAAAAACATTCTTATATTTGTGCATTTAATCACAATCATTGATCACTATAGGTTTCACTAAGTTATACATTCCCAGTCTTCAAACCCTTCAATCTGATTTGAACTTTGGAAATTTTTGAATTTTTGAATTTTTTTGAATTTTCAATTTAGGTGATTGCTCTGTAAACTTTTTCCCTGGCAGAGGAGACTGCAGACATAACTATTTTTAAAGTGCTGATTTAGTACCATTCCTTTAGATCCTCTTTTTTTTCCTTGTTTTTTTTAAATTAAATTCAGTTTTATTGAAATATATCCACGTACCATACAGTCATCCATGGTGTACTATCAGCTGTTCACAGTACCATCATATAGTTGTGCATTCATCACCACAATCTATTCTTGAATATTTTCCTTACATCAGAAAGAATCAGAATAAGAATAAAAAATAAAACTAAAAAAGAACACCCAAATCATTTCCCCCATCCCACCCTATTTTTCATTTAGTTTTTGTCCCTATTTTTCTACTCATCCATCCGTACACTAGATAAAGGGAGTGTGATCCACAAGGTTTTCACAATCACACTGTCACCCCTTGTAAGCTACATTGTTATACAATCGTCTTCAGGAGTCCAGACTACTGGGTTGGAGTTTGATAGTTTCAGGTATTTACTTCTAGCTATACAATACATTAAAACCTAAGAGGTGTTATCTATGTAGCGCATAAGAATGTCTACCAGAGTGACCTCTCAACTCCATCTGAAATCTCTCAGCCACTGAAACTTTATTTTCATTTGGCTTCCCCCTTTTGGTCAAGAAGATATTCTCAATCCCACGATGCCAGGTCCAGATTCATCCTCGGGAGTCATATCCTGTCTTGCCAGGGAGATTTACACCCCTGGGAGTCAGGTCCCATGTAGTGGGGAGGGCAGTGAGTTCACCTGCCAAGGTGGCTTAGAGAGAGAGGGCCACATCTGAGCAACAAAGAGGTACTCAGGGGGTGACTCTTAGGCACAATTATATGCAAATTTAGCCTCTCCCGTGCAGTAACGAGCTTCATAAGGGCAAGCCCCATGATAGAGGGCTCAGCACATCAAACTGCCAGTCCTCAGTGTTTGTGACAACATCAGTGTCAGTCCAGGTAAGGAAGTCCAATGTTTCCACATTTTCCCCCAGCTCCTCAGGGGGGCCCTGTAAATATATTTTTATTCTCTGCCCAAATTACTTTGTAATGTGTCTAGACCCTCTTTTGAATTTCTGCTTCAATAAAGAGAACTCCCAGGGTTTTCTCTGGTTGTGTTTTCACAGGTTGCTAATGCTGTTTCAGAAAAAGGGATTTACAAACAGATTCCTGGCTGTTTTAATTTCCTCCGGAAAAAACTTTTCTTCAAAGCTTCCTGAGGCCAGGGCCCCTTGCCTTGCCCCACCTTCCACCCCAAACCTTCCTGCTTTAGGCCTGGATTTTCCCGCTACCACGGCTATCTCGCTTTGAAGGATTTTGTAGCCTGCGGAGGGGCTGCATATCCATGGCAGACAAGCCCCCAGCCGCTTCCCAACTGGAGACAAATGCTGAGCAGCGAGGGAGAGGAGCAGAACACCGTGGACGCCCCGTGGCTGGTTCTGGGCTGGCCACTGTGGCCCGTGACCCCTGTTTTCTCAACCACAGCACTGCTGGCACTTGGGGCCGGATAAGTCTCTGTGGTGGGGGCTGTCCTGTGCCTTGTAGGAGGTTTTTGGCGGCCTCCCTGGCCTCTACCCACTTGATGCCAGTAGCCCCCACCCAGTTGCAACAACCAAAAAGGTCCCAGACATTGCCAAATGCACCCTGGGGAGCAAAACTACTCCTGCTTGAGAACCACTGACCTGTGGGAATTTCTGGCTACAAACAACCCAACATCTCCCTTAGAGCAGCAAGCTTAGCACTGTTCGAGTCTACACAGCTGGAATCTGTGAATTCTAAAAGAGGTTTAAAAATTGTTCACTTTTCCTCTAATGCAGTGTTCTTAAAAACCAAATCTTAGGCGAATATAGATTCTCTTTTGCCCATGCCCCCCGCCCCCCATTTTGTTCAAACTCTGTCCTTTCTTACAAGGGAGATTTTTGCCTTTTTCAAAATGTTTCCCATCCCTTATTTTATCTGATTCTTATGCCCTCCCAGGAGGGTGGCTGGGGTGGGAACTCTGTGTCCCTGTAGGTTAAGTCCCTTCTGCAAGGAACAGAGTTAACCAGTGGAGAAACCTGGTCAGAGCCCGGGTTTCTGGGTCCCAGCGTGTGCCGCCGTGTGCCTGCCTCGGGCTGCAGGGGTGACTGTGCTGTGCAGCAGTGAAATGCTGGGCTTCCCCAGGAGAGGTCCCGTCCTCACGGCCATTTAAGCCACCCTCACCCTCCTCCCTTTTGCTTTTAGGGCCCCTGGACATTAGGATGGTTTGCTGATACGATGCACAGAGATGTGGTTCATGGAGTTCTCACTTTATTTTACTTTTTCCTTTTGCCACCTTCCCAAGTCTGGAACAGTTCCGGTGACTTCTCTTGGTTAGTTATTTGCAATCACCTGCAGGACACAGACAAGAAAATAATCAAGGGAGCCCAACAGAGCAGAGCTGCACCTGGCAGTTTCCTGTCTTTCTCCATCTAGGCTGTGCACGGCCCGCATGAAGCAGTTCCTGCTTGGGGAGCTCTAATGAAAAATATGCTGCCCATGGCTTTTCATTGACCTGCTGGCGGCTTCCTGGAAAGCAACAGTCTTCACCTGGGGTCCTGTTTGGGTTTCAGGGGGCCTGTGAACCCCTAAAAGTTATATGCAAGATGTGTGGATGGGCATGTTTCTAGACTTCATTTCTCACAGGGGGGTAGGGCCTTGGGAGTGTGAACAACCACTGCTTTCAGCAAGGCCCTGTTACGTGCTGTGGGTGGGGCTGCCACCTGTTTATTCCAAGGCTCTTTAGCAGTATCTATTCACATTTTTAATATGCCGAACACGTGACTCTGTAATGCTGCTTTAGGATTCCCTGTAGCACTCAGAGCAGTGAGCAAGAATGCCTGGGCAAGGAGGTTCAGTGCAGCAATGTAAGAGTGAAAAACAGACAACAGATTCGAGCTTTGTTCATTGCATTCAAACAATGGAAAACTATGCAGCCATTCAAAAGAATGACATGGATTTATGTACTGACATGTAAAAGGTGATAGTTTTAAGTGAAAGATTATGTTGCAGAACTTTATGGAGAATGAGATCCTATTTTTGTGAGCAGATACCGTGTACATATGTACCTATATAGATATTTCCCATATGCACATATATGAAGTCCAGAAGACCACACACCAAGCTGATAATAATGATTCCTTTGGGGAGCAGAATTGGAGGTGTCGACCAAGCACGACTTCTACTTCTTACTTGATACACTCCTATATTCTTTTAATATTTTTATAAAAGAGGGTCTATACTTTCTAGAAAAACACATAAGGCTAGTAAACCCTAGAGACTCATGTACGGCTGTCATTCAATAAATGTTTGCTGAAAGGACACACGCCCTTGGTGACCCTGTCACTTCCCTGCTTTGCTTCTTGTCTGCAGCTTCCTGACCTTGGCTCATCACCTGTCTGGGTGTGTGGGGGCAGATGCTCCTAAGCATTACCGGGGCTGCAGCTGTGCCTGACTTCACTGCATGCCCCGGGCAGGGACCACCGCGGGCTGCTCTCAGCCCCTCTGCAGCTGCCGGGGGGCCTCCACCAGAGGACAGCTGGCAGCTCGGCTCTCCGCTCCCGGAAGCCGTTCCTGGGCATCTGCGCCTGCTCTGGCTGAATGTGGGCCTCTGCCCAGCTGCCCCACAAGGCTTGCTTTCCCCTTTGATCCCCTCTTGCTTTCAGCCCCTGCCTGCTTGTGTCTGTGGCTGGGAACAGCTGATGCCGGGGACAACAAGTCAGGGCAACTGTCCCCGGGCTCTGCTCTGGGCCCCCAAGGTGCTGGCAGGACCAGCTGCAAGGTGACTCACCCGGCAGCTGAGGCTGGAAAAGGCCCCTAAACGTCCTTCCATCCAACGAGTATTAGGCCAGGCTCCTTTGAAATGCCAGTGGCACCTCAAAAGCTGGATCTGGGCTTTCCTCTCCTAAAATCCAACCAGCTTTCCCCCCAATTTACCAGAGAAATGCAAATGAATGGCTGCTCTCTTCTTGATTTTATGCCTTTCTCCAACAGGTTCTTTTTGAATCTCTGGTGCCTCTGACCACTTGTTGGCAGAGAAACGCCAGCAGACAGACAAATGAACGAGGAGCTGGCCAGTGTTAATAACAGAACTTGGAAGCAGCCCACCTGCTTCTATTGACAGTGTATTTTTCCTAATATGACCACATGCTCAGGGCTGTGGTTTCCTGTTTGATTTTATAATGGAGTGTCAGTTTAATTCAATTAGCAGTTCTCTACAAATTAAACTTAAAATAGTGAAATCAGATGCCAACTTTCCCTTCTTTTGGGGCTCTGCCACGGACCCAACTCCCGCTTGCTCTGCCTGCTAAAACTGTCGAGCAGCCCTGGCCTAGTTCAAGTCCCATTTTACAGAAAAGTAAACAGAGGCAGTGGCAATGCTAGGAGGAGGTGGTTTGAAAGGTCCTCCCAGTCGGCAGAGAGTGTCCTCCCCTGGCCTCCAATCCATCGCCAGGCAGCAAAGTCTCCCCTCTCCCCCTGGGGTACCATCTACTCCTTGTATCCATGATGCTCCCAAAATCAGTGTGTTTTTTTGTTTTAAAATAATGTTTATGGCTATTATTTTAAACCAATGTGTGTTCATTGTTAAAAAAAAATCAAACTGTGTGGAAACTCAGGAGGGACTAGTTTTGAGCTCACAGGAGACAGCTCCCTGGGGACACACTCAAAATAGTAGGGGAGCCAACTCAGTCTGGTTTGCCTACTAAAACGGAAAGTCCCACGTTCCGGGAAGCCTCTCAGTCCCAGAACAGTTGGAGGTGCCCTTCAGGGAGGCTGATTTCCAGTAATCAAGGCTGTGGGGGTCTACATCTATCAAATTTTGGTCTTTGCAGATAAATATGACTTACAGCATGGGAGAGTGGTATCTGGGCCTACACACAGATACGCAAAAACAAAACAATACCCCCACACATCCTAAGAAACCAGTTCTTAATGCCTCGAGTAACATCCTTTGTTTTCAACCCCTTTGTTCAAGACCAACCTCTACACAGATTTGGGAGCCGAGAGGGCCCTGCAGGAGTTGGTCAGGTTCTGCAGCCTCCTCAAGGGGCCAGGCAAGCGGGGCTGGGCCCACAGAGCCCAGGGCTCCCCCGGTTCTTACCGAGTTGATCCAGTCAATGTAGTTGGAGACCCGCGTGAAGACGGATGGCTTGTGGTAGTAGTTGCAGCCCAGGGAGGACCCGAAGCTGACCACACCGTGCACCTGCCACTGGCCGTTAGCTGCCTGGCAGTTCAGCGGCCCACCCGAGTCCCCCTGCAGAAGGCCAGAGTTCTGTCAGGAAGGACCTGGGGGCTCGCGCAGGGTGCTGGGAGGGGAGGGGGCTGCCCACCGGAACCCACGTTCTCAATGCGCTTGCATCGCTCTATCGCGGGTTGCTGTGTCCTCTGAGGCCTCAGGTCAAGATGGCACCACGAGACCAACAAGAGCTAACTCTTACTCAGTCGGGGTGCCTGGAACCGAGATAAGCACTTTATATGCCTTATCTCATTTAATCCTCACAGAACCCTGTCAGGTAAGTGTTGTTAGGATCCCCACTTCACCAAAGGAAACTACTGAAGCCCTTAGAGGTTAAGTGACTTGCCCGAGGTTGAGCAGGCAGGTAGTGAAGGAGCGGAGACCCAATCACCATCGGACAGTTCCTCTCAGATGGGTGAGGTTCCCTGGGACTGGGCTATGAGGGCAGAGGCTGTGAGCACAGCATGACCCAGAGGGCGTGCAGAGGACCCCATTGTTGGTGAGAGAGCTCCTTCCCCCTCCATCCACCACTTTTTTGCAGAGTCTACCACAGAGCAAGTCCATCTGGTTAGGACACTCTCCAGGACAGTGTCTGTGACAGGTGGCTTTAGGGGACCCATTGGGCCATTAGTAAGATTTATTCCACAGATAAGCTAGGAGTCATCTCAGCAAGGGAATACTTCCCCTTGGCTCCCTTCCTAGAAGGAGGCAAGAATAAGAGGCAGGAAGGAGAGAACTCCATGCGGCCCAAGGAAGGATCTCCTGGACACTCCAAGGACAGTCTCAAAACGTCTTCCCTGGAGAGCACAAGGACAAAGGCCAGTTCCTCAAATGTCCACGGCAGTTTCTGGGTACTTCTGCTGGGAGGTGGGAGGATGGATGCCACGACCCCTCGAGCCTCCCCACCCCGGCCACCGTTCACTGTGGGGGGGCACCGGGCCTCCCGCACTCACGTTGCAGCTGGAGATGGCGCCATCGCCGCCAGCACAGATCATGTTGGTCTTCACGGAGCTGCCCCACCAGCCGGAGCTGGAGCACGTGGCGTAGTCCACGACGGGCAGAAGGCCCTGCTGCAGGATGTCAGGGAGCGCCCCATTGGCTGCACAAGGCCAGAGAGAAGTGTTAACCAGGGCAAAGGGTCTCCTGAGAAAAAAGGAGGCAGTGGGTGCCTGTGGGACTTTCTGCCCAGCCCCACTCTTTCTGGACGCTCTTACATCCCTCCATCCACGGAAATACATCCTGCCCCAGTGTTCTCTGCCTAAACAAACAGGGTGGTTGAACCTGCATCTTGATAAGCATACTATGCCTCTCCTCATTTCTGCTGAATTTTCATGTGTCCTCCTTCTTGCAGATAAGCCAGTCAAGAGGGTTATTACTTTATTAATTTATTTGCATGTATGCATGTTGCTGTATCTCTGGACAAATATGTCACTTATAGTTGTATGTGATTATGAAAAAAAATCATCTGCATGAACCTCCCTAGAATCTGCCAGCTCTCTGGAGATTTTGCAAGGGAAGGGCAGGTCTTCTGTTCCTTCTCGGTGCCCTGTGTCAGTGGGTTTCTGACCCTGGGGTTCATGGCAAAGGAGACTCCACGCAGCCAGGAGAGGCGCCACTCAGCCAGCAGCAAGACCAGGTGGCACATGGGACAGATAAGTTTTGAGGTGGGTATTGGAGGGTTTGGGCCCTTTGTGGAGCCCCAGAGGCCTGAGGTCAAGGGCTGACCACTGTTCTGGCCTCTGTCTTGGCCGGATGGAAGGACTCCTTCTCCTGATGTCACCTGATGTCACATGGTCTCTCTAACACTCATTCCGTTAGAGCAAAAGGGATGACAGTCCATGCCAGACCCCGCTCTAGGTGCTTGCCATGGACTCTCTCCTTCAATCCTCCCTGACCCCCCGTGATGCAGCTGCTATTATGACTCCTATTTACCGGAAGGGAAACCGTGGCATGGAGAGGCTGAGTAATGTGCCCAAGGCCCCACAGCTACTGTAGGCAGAGCTGGAATCTGAACCTGGGCAGTCTGAACTCTTCTCCTGCCCATCCAAGGCAGCCGCCATTACTTCCAAATAGCTGGGATGATGCATGGGGAGAGGTCCCCTGGCCAGGCACAGGGACATGGCCTCCCCTCCCACCCAAGCCTTGGGGCTCCCAGTCCCCACTTACTCTGCAGCCTTCCCCAGCCAGTGACGTAGCAGGGATAGTTGTTGGGGAGGATGGTGCCGGCAGCTGGGAGGCAGCCCAGCTGGATCTTGTCTGTCAGGGGGACGGACTGGGCCAGCTTGAGCAGGGCGATGTCATTCCTGGGTTGGAAAGGAGGCAGAGCAGAGAGAGGGTTGGCTCTTCCCATCCCTGTTTTATTTCTGAACCACTGAACCCCTTCCTCAGACAGCCTGGCTGTGAGTCTTCCTTGTTCCAGGGCAATGAGGGATGGGGAAGGAGCTGTGGTTAAAACCACAAGAGTGCATTTTGTCCTGGAGTTGGGAGCCCTTAATTCTTGCAAGCCTCTTTAGGGGAACATTTTCAACTGGGATGGTGAGTAGGTTTTGTCTCACAATGTACACTCTGATGGATTTGTCACGGCTGCCTGGAGTGCCGTCTTGAGAAGGATTCTGAGGCTCTGTCCAGATCCAGCAGGAACCAAGCAAGAATACGTGATGATGATGGTGTCCGTCCTGGCCATAGACTTTGGTTTGGAAAATGGCAGGAGGTGCTCAAATCAAAAGGTCTTTTTACCTTCAGTCATTCCTCTCTCTCTTTCTCCTTGTACTTTGCTGCCAGATTCATCCCATCTCACTCTTTTGCTCAGAAAACCTACAGTGATTGTGGCAGATTGTATTTTCCAAGATGGCGCAACGAGATTTCCCATCCCATATGCTCTTCTTACAATTTCATGTTGACACTCTGCCCCTTGAGGGGTGGGGTCTAGATCCTTCCCCTGGAATCTGGGAGGGCCCATGATGACAGTACAGGTGATGCTTCGTGACTTCCGAGACTAGTTCCTAAGAGGAGAGATAGCTTATGTCTTGTCTTCCCAGGGCTCTTGCTCCTGGAACCCAGCCTTCAGGCAGCGAAGATGCCCAGGCCACATGGAAAGACCCTATGTATATGGTCTGAAAATGGGCCCAGCTGACAGCCAGCATCGACCCCCGACGTACACGTGAGGAAGCTTCGAGATAATGGAGCCTGAACATAACCTCATGAGGGACCCTGAGTGAGAACCACCCAGCTGAGCCCAGTCAGAACTGGGAGAGATGATGACAGTAAATGACTGTGGCTGTTTTAAGCCCTAGCACTTCGGGGTGATTTGTGATGCAGCAATTGATCACTGGAACAGCGACAGCCATTGGTAGAACAGAGAGTTCAAGTCCTCAGGGCCAACTGCCTTCCCAGTCCCGACGCACCATCCTCGCCATCCGGCCCATCACTTCTCCGCTCACATCATCCGTTCCAGCTGGACTGCTCTGGTCCCTGCCCCCGCCTACACCTGCCCATTCTGCAGCCAGTCTCTGGTCCTGGAGGTTCTCCTGACTTGAAAAGCCCCTTCTCCAGCTCTTTGCCCACCCACATCCTCCCCATCTCTCAAGGCCCTCCTTCACACAGCCTGTGCCCATTTTACAGCTTTCCAGGGTCTCGTGTGTGCATCTCCTCTAGTTGACAGGCCCTTTGAAGGCAGGGACAACTTGGGACTCACAGCCGCTCAGCATCCCTTGTGAGCCATCGTCATCAGTGGACAGCAGGCCCCGACGCTTGTTTGCCAACTGAACGCAAGGACGCCAAGTGTTGCTGCCACGTGGCACCTCCTGCTCTCCATCGGGCTGGGATGAGGCGTCTTCCGGCAGATTTGGCAGCGTGGTCTCCTGGGCGGCCATTCAAGAGTGGCATATGCATGGGTAAATTATGCAAATCTGAAGTGATACGAGGTTGCTTCTTTCTAGAGGCCCCTCTGGAACTGCAGACCTGCTCTTTTGGATTGGAGAGGAGAGGACAGTGGGCATCTCTGCGTTCTGGGGT
Organism: Bradypus variegatus; assembly: GCA_004027775.1. Lineage (NCBI taxonomy): Eukaryota > Metazoa > Chordata > Mammalia > Pilosa > Bradypodidae > Bradypus > Bradypus variegatus. The sequence continues at coordinate 14,125 of PVKY010004580.1, forward strand.
GGGGAGGGGGAAGCAGGGAAAGGGAAGGTGACTTCTTTTCTGGTGGAGAGATGACAACAGTGACAGTGATGGCAATCGTGATAATGTATATTGAAGGTTTATGACCAGGCTTTCTGCTAACTGCATCATTCCCCATTTAAGGCTACCTTTTCACTCTAGAACCTTAGGCAAGTTCCTAACTTCTCTATGTCATGGTTTCCCTATCTGTGAAATGAGGATCGTAGTGCCTCCCTCCCAGGGCTGTCATGAGGAGAAAATAAGATAATACACAGGAAACATTTAGCACAGTGCCCGGCACAAGGAAAGCACAAATCGTTGGCGTGAATATGAAAGCAGAGTCCTGTGGTTGGCAGAAAGCTGACTGGGAAGGCATCTGGCACTGCAGAGCTTCTGGAAGGTTGCAGATCCCCAACATTCCAGCCTGTCCTGGGTGCCGACACCATTGGTCACTGGATGCCGGTGCTTGTGGGATGAGAAAGGGGAGCTGCGGCAGCTGCTTAAGTGCAGGGGTTCATCTAAACTTCACAGGGGCAATGGCCTTGTGTGTCTCGTTCATTGCTGTTTCCCCATTGCCTAGAACAGAGCCTGGCACATAGTAGGTGCTCAGCAAATATTTGCTGAATGAAGGTGTGTATGAACCTGCGGCTCTTGAGTATCATTCTGTGCCACTGGGATCTGAGGATCAGTGATCATGAAAGAGCCAGAAGGTTTAGTAAACCTTCCCTGATCCTGGCTAGGTGCTCACATCTGGGGCAGAGGCCAGAGGTTCAGTGGGGATCAGGCACAGCCCAGCTCTTGCAATTCTGTCTAGAAGGGAAGTCAGATGTGAGAGCTACGATTTCTAATGCATGTGCCGCATACCATGAGTGGGCCTGCACCTTGGGAGTGGGAGCCGGCAGGAGCAAGTGGCTCTTCTCCAAGAATTCTGGCGAGCAGAGGACCTGACTTCTCCCTTCCTCCCTGCCCCTGCTCCAGGGTCACTCCCTCCCTTGTTCAGATATGTATCCTGGCATTTACGACTCTTTATTGCACTGGTGATGATGACGATGGTGACGGTGGTAACTCACACATAGGGCTCTTACTACATGCCAGGCCCTTTTCTAAGTATTATCTTAAAATTCTTTTTACCTCATTTAATCCTTACAACAACTCTAGAGGTAGGCCCTGTTATAATCCTCATTTACAGAAGAGGAAACTGCGGCACAGAGAGGTTAAGTAACTCGCACAAGGTCACACAGTCATTATTCAGATCTAGGCTATCAGGCTCCAGAGACTCCACTCCTAACCACAACCCCACAGTGACCTGTGCTGTCTGTGTGTCCAGAGCAAGAGTCCAGTCAGTGCCCAGCACGACACATGGTACGGGGTGGGGGGGGAGGACAGGCACTCAGGAAAGGCTTGGAGGGTGGGGACAGGAGGGCACACGATCATCTAAGAGGAGAGGTGGGTAGGGGCTGAGGCCATTTCCCTGGAGGCTGGGTAGTAATTACCGTGGGGCTTCAGATAGCTCTGGGCCTCTTTTCATCTCCCTGAGAATATTTTCCCAGGCTGTCCCCCAAGGCAGGATGTCAGGACATCTTTGAAAATGTAACATGCCTTGTTGGGAGGCCTCACAGGGCTTGGCACCAAGCAGAAGCCTGGTCAGCGAGTGCCCGGGGTGGACCTGCAGCCTTCACCGGCAGGAGACCCAGGTGGCCTGACTATCTTTGCCTCTCCCTGCCCCAGTTTGCACCCCCACCCCAGGCACGCGGGTGGGCTGGCTCCACCTCTGAGGGGTCAGAGCTCCTTCTCCTTGCCCCTCCCCGTGGAAGGAGCAAAGGAGGTGTGGGGTGGAGCTCACTGCCTTCTGACAGACCCCCCAGGGCTCCTGCCAGCCCACCCCTGAGCACCCAGGTGCTCCACAGAAGGTACCCGTTGGAGAGCTGGTTGGAGTTCCAGTCCTGGTGGATCACAGACTTGGAGACTGCAACCTCCAGGGAGCCGGCCTCGTCCGTGGAGAGGCTGTGTCGGCCCAGCACCACACGGTAGGTCCTGGAGGAGCTGCGAGGAAGCGGGGCGGAATGGAGGGTCAGCTCCCGGCTGGCCTTTCCCCCCTTATCCCCCACGGGCAGGGCCACCCTGAGGCATCATCTCCAGAGGCTTTAGTGGCCTCCTTTGGGTGACTCGGAGGTGGGCCCAAGCAAGCAACTGCTGTGGCAGCCTCTAGTCGCGGCATGGGATTTCCCCCCCACCCCGGGGGTAGTCAGCTAAAATAGTATATAAAATATTTAAGGTAATAACTATAACTATATAATAATTATAATCATAATAGCAGTAATAGCAATAAGCTATAATAGAATATAAAAGCTATACTAATATAAGCTATATTATTATGGGGAGAATGAGACGGACAGAGAAAATAGCAATCATTTGCCTCATGGAATCCTAGTTCATTTTCTAGTTTAATCTCTCATCCCTCATTTTCAGGGGGAAACTGAGGCTCTGGAGGGATAACTAGTCCAGAGTCCCACAGCCAGTGAGAATCCAGAACTAGAAGCCAGGACTCTTTGCCTCCCGGATCTCTATTATTTCCCCACCACCTCATAGATATTATAAATTAGGTGGGGAGAAGGGGTCACTCTCAACGATGGGAGAGTAACCCTGACCCAACCAAACCTCCAGTGAGCTCCAGCTAATGTGATATAATCAGAGGCCATAGGGAGGGAAGAGGACAAGTCAACAACGTTCTAGAGCTTTCTCTTTCCCTGTGGCCTTTATAATGGTGATGGTTAACTTTTATTGAGCACTTACTAAGTGCCAGTCCCTTTACATACATCATTTCATTAAATCCACATTAAATTCTGTGGCCCCCTTTTTTTACAGGTGACAATATTGAGGCTTGCTGAGTCATTGAAGCTGCTCAAGGGAATCTGATTCCAGATCCAGAGGCCACATCCAGTACCCCCAAGAGGGCAGGAACGGGGTCTTCCCCTCCTCCATGTCCCCTCTCGGTGCCTGGCGCAGGACACTCAATCCATGTCATGTTGACCAGTGACTGAACTATAGATGGACTGAAGCTTGTTTCTTGGCCAGGCGAGTGGCTATTTGCAAGGCTCTTTTAGATAAAGCAGTTCAGGCCATTTGGGCTCCAATTCTTCGAGATGAGCCACAGCCGGCAGGGTGAGCGGGCAGAGCGACTGGGGCAAGGCAGTTACCTGATGCAGTGGGCGGCTGTCACGACCCAGTTTTGGTCTATCAGGGACCCTCCACAGGTGTGGCGCCACTCGCCACTGGAGCTGTACTGCAGGGAGACCTGCAAAGAAGCATGGACGCTCAGGTGGCTGAGAGGGCCGGGCCTCCCTCTCACTCTTCAGCATCCCTGAGAGCAGAGCTGGGCTGGGTAAGGTGAGTGAGGCAGTTGCCTTGGGTGCAAAATTCAAGGGGGCGTCAAAAAAACTTAGTAATCAAAATAAATAACATTTTAACACAATATTAAAAAAAAGTCAAAATTCACCTAAAAATTTATGATGAACCAAATGCCAAAATTTTATGTAAAAACAATGAAAAATAACTGTTCTGAACATCTTTCTGCAGTTTGATTTGTTGGGCTTTTCCCCTCCTTGGGAGCTATTTCCTTAGGTTGTAGCCCTCAAATTTAATATATCTAAAACTGATCACTTGATTTCTGCCCCCAAACCTGCTCTTTCCCTGCTTTACCCCACATCCCCATTTCCCCCACTTTACCAGCTGCTCAGGTCAAAAACCTTGGAGTCCTGCTTGCCTCCCCTTTCAGACCCTCATTCAAATCCATTAGCAAATCCCATCAGGTCCACTTTCAGACTAGGTAGAGAAGGCTTCCCCTTCTCACTACCACGGCTGCTAGTCCCAAGCAGCTTCGTTGCTCACCCAGATATTACTTCAGCCTCCGATCTGATCTTCCCACTCCCACCCTGGTCCTGTCCCACCCCATATTTTCTCAACACAGCAGCCTTTTTCTCTTCTTGGCTTAGACTCTCCGGTGGCTCCCCATCTCTCACTGGATAGCACCCACCACCTGGCTTAAGGTCTATAAGGCCCTAAACAACCCCTCTGAGATCACTGCCTTCCACACCCCTCTGCTGTGACCACACTGGCCTCCATGCAGCTCTGCAACAACACCAAGCTCACTTCCACCTCAGGGCCTTTGCATGAGCTGTTCCCACTGCCTGGAATATTCTTTCCCAGGTATCAGCAGCACTCTCTCCTGCAATTCCCACAGGGCTCTGCTTAAGGTTATACCTTCTCAAGGTCTTCTCTGACCACACGATCTAAAATAGGGTGTGCACACATGCAATACAAACACACACACACATATATGTACATGCACACACACACACACACCTGCATACACACTGATACACGGGTCACTCTCTTTAGTCTTGTCCTGTCCTGCTTTATTCTTCATTGTACTATTCAGCACCCCCTGAAGTGTTATGCGCTTAGCCATTCAATTGTTTATTGTCTCACTCTCACATTTTAAAATAAATTCTGCAAATTTTTCTTTTCACTGCTGTGTTTCAGGTGCCTGGAACAACGCCTGGCACAGTAATAAAGACTCTCTGATTGAACAAGTGAGTGAATAAATGAATGAATGAATGAATGGAAGTGGAATCGCCAGGGCCAGGGCCTGGACTCTCCTACAGATTTTTTTTTTTTTTTACATAAACTTTTTTTTTTTACAATTTTATTGAGATATAATCACATAACATACAGTCATTCCAAGCATACAATCAGTTGTTCACTGTATTGTCATATAGTTGATCACAATCAATCTTTGAACATTTTCATTACTCCAAAAATAAAATAAAAATTAAAATAGAAAAGAACATTCAAAATATCCCATTCCCTTCCTCCCCCCATTGT
>PVKY010004581.1:0-19005 GCA_004027775.1 Bradypus variegatus
CCCCGTCCTCACAGACCCCCACCTCCGTCTTCAAGGACCCCCCAGCCCTATCCTCATGGTCCCCCACCCTTGTCCTCATGGCCCGCCACCCCTGTCCGCCATGCAGCCACTGTAGTTCCTCTCGCACATCAGTTAAAACGATGCCAACCCACGGGAATCCTGCAGTCCGGGCGGCTTGGCCCCCTCAGTGCAGCCCAGGGTTAGGGCTGCCGTTGCGCCTCGACACGTGCTCATGAGCCAAGGAAGGTCACCCAGGCAAGCGGCGTGGAGGAAGAGCCTGCACCTCTGCATTCCTTGGCTATCCTGTGGGGACTCAGCACGCCCCTCCCCCTCCTGGGCCAGGGCTCCCCATGTCCCTGGGGCCACACCGTCCTGTCCCACTGTCACCCGAGGGCTCCCCGGCCTGCTCACCCCGAAACTTGGGGCCTGGTGCTCACTGACCATGCAGGCCTCAGCCTCCTTGGGGAAGACACCATTAACGCTTAAAAACAATCAACCCTAAGAACTCCCTGGACAGAAGCAGACAACTAAAATCCAGGAGTAAACTGCACCTGAATTTCAGCAGCGGAAGCTGCCCCAAGCTTTGAGATCACAGAGGCCGTGAGAGCGGAGGGTGCCCTCACCCACCGAGGCCTCCGCTGGAGAACCCAGCAGCTGCTCCAGAAGAACTAAGAGCAGAGTGAAGAAACGAGCCCTTTCGGGGAGCACCCGCCCCTCCCCTCTGCAGGCTGAACCGGATCTCCCCTGGGGTGGGGGGAGGCTGTTCCGTCCCTGTTCTCCGCATGGGGCCACGGCCCCGGCCTGGCCCGTTTTCAGTGGGATTCGGAGATTCGGCTTCCAAAGAAAATGTGCACGGGGGAGGGGCGGGGGTGTCCGCAATGACCGAGCACACTGGGGGTGGCTGGGCCAGGGGCTGGCGCAGGAGAAGAGGGCAGGGGGCAGGGAACGCTCAGGGGCAGCTGCGCAGCTACACGAGGACAGGGGTCACCCGCCACCCCCGGAGGGTGGGCTGCTCACCGGCCAGCAAGCTCGCCCAGCACAACCGCTCTCGAGCTACCCACACAGGCGTCTTCCTCCGTGAGATTTTGTATACAAAAAAGCTGATGGAAGAATTGGAAACTGCAAAATAAGTAAAAGAGAGGGGACCAGTGCCCGGCCCATCATCCACACACAGCTCGTGGGGGGCAGCGCCGAGGCTGCGTGGCTTCAGCATCACAGGCCCCAGGAGAACCCGGCTAGCAGGGACACGAAAACCCTAACAATAAAGGGGGATAAAAGCAAGACGCAGGGAACTCAAAAATACACTCAATAGACTTGTGCATTTCACGGTATGTGAATTTGACCTAAGGAGGGTGTGCCGCTTTGGATGTGTTATGTCCTGAAAATGCCACATTCTTTGATGTGATCTTCTAGGGGCAGACATATTAGTGTCGAATATGCTGGAATTCTCTGATGGAGATGTGAGTCAACCAGCTGTGGGTGAAATGTTTGATTCAATTATTTCCATGGAGATATGGACCCACCCATTCAGGGCAGGTCTTGATTTAATCAGTGGAGTCCTATAAAAGAGCTCACAAAGAGGAGGACCTCAGAGCAGCTGAGAGGGACATTTTGGAGATGGATGCTGAATGCAGACTTATGCTGACACTTTGGGGATGCTAGCCCAGAGTTTGCTCCAGAGAAGCTAAGAAAGGACAAAACACCCCAAGAGCAACGCTTTGAAGAATGCACAGGAGCTGAGAAAGGAGCCGGAACACAACCCAGGATCAGCAGACGCCAGCCACGAGCCTTCCCGGCTAACAGAGGTTTGCCAGATGCCACTGGCCTTCCTTGGGTGAAGGTATACTTGTGTTAATGTCTTAATTTGGACATTTTCATGGCCTTCAGACTGTAACTTTGTAACCAAATAAACCCCCTTTATAAAAGCCAATCCATTCCTGGTATTTTGCATAACGGCAGCTTTAGAAACTGGAACAGGAAAAAAAAACAAACGCTGATTGTGGTTAATGACGTGACACTGAAGCGCTGAAGGGTGTGGGCACAAAACACACCAGGAGGTGAGGCGGCTGCTGGGTGGCCGGAGGAGCAGATCCTGACACAGCCAACAGGCAAGGGCGCGGACAGAGACGCGGGCGGCGGGCCCATGGGTGCTCGGTGCGTGGTGCACCCCACCACCCTGCGTGCTCACACGGAACATGCGCCAGCAGGAAGCTCCCCAGCAAGGGCGGATGTCAGTGGCAGGCCCAGCCCGCGCCCCGGGGTCCGTCTCCTGGGCGAGTCGCTGGCTCCAGAGCAGACAACCACCCAGGGGCCGGCCTCGTGGGAGAAGCAGGCCGGTGAGACAAAGGCTGCCCGAGGGAAAATGTGGACCTCTTCACACCCTGGGGGTCTCAGGCCCCGCGGCCTCTGTCCACCCTGGGGGCTGCCGGACCCTGGAAGGGCTGGGGGTGGGCAGGAGAGGCCACAGAGCCGCCCGTCCTCCTGGTGGGGACGCTCCATGGGGCCCGGCTGGCACACAGTGCGGGGGACGGACCTTCCAGCTCAGCGTCTGACCCTCCCCACTGGCTGCTGCAGACCACGGCAGTGGGGGCGGCTGCGGGCAGTTTCTGCACCCACGTAACTGGCGAGGCCAAGGGGCAGCTGGAGGTGACAATTCCAGAGTGGCCAGACCATGGGCCCAGGGAGGGGACGACCCAGCCCTGCACCTCCCGGATTCGGCCGACCACTGACCTGTGCTCACGGCCCTGTGCGCTCCCCCCCCCAACATTTATACAGAGCACCCCAGGAGATACCTCCAGGGCGCCCCTCGGCTCCCGCCAGTCCTGGGAGTGAGACTCTATCCCAGGGACCTTGAGGACAGGAAAACGCTAGTCTAGAAACCAGAGCTGAGCCCGGGAGGGAAAGCCGACTTGGGTGCCACGTACGGGGAAGCTACCAACTCCCAAGAAAACGCCTCTTTACTGTTAAGATTGGATAAGCCGGTGACGGTTCGGCTGAGCTCGAATCCCACTGGACACAAAACGCCCATGAAATGTTGCAGCACCTGAGCTGGCGGGTCTGGGCCCCCCAGAACACAGGAGACTCGAGCCCTGCACCCCCTCCCAGAGCCCGGGCGGCTGAACAGGGGCCCCCCGACACCCCAGAACTAACCCGCAAACCTGAGAGACACACCAGAGCCCAGGGACCTGCGTACCTCAGGGCCGGGATCCTGCTCCAGCCCCCCACCCCACCCCAGACCCCCAGCTCCCTCAACGTCCCCAGGGCTGTCCCCCAGAAGGAGTCGAGTTGCTTTGCAGCCAGTGTCCCTGAGACCCGGAGGGCGGCCCCACTCCGGCGGAGAACCTGTGGTCAGCCGTCCGCCCCGCAGCCACGGAACTTCCCGAAGGCACTGCCCTCCCTGCCGCCACCCCCGGATCCGGCCCAAACGCAACGCCCTGTTCACCCCACACCCATCCTGGCCCCCACCTGCTTGCTGGGTCGGGGCCCAGCCCGGGGCCTCTGCCGCCCTCGTCCCCACCTCATAAATCACAACCGACAGCGTCACCGCCCACTGTGCAAACCCCCACGTCCTCTTGGGCTCAGGGCTAAGAGCCCCCAGCGCGACCCTCTGTACCCCTCGGCCCCCGCCCCAGCCCTCCCCCGGTTCCCAGGGTCCCGCCCACATACCGGATGCCGCCTCATGGAGGTGCCGACGCACCCCGGGGCCAGCGGGACAGTGAGGGCCGAGCTCGCCCCGGCCGGGCCCTCAGGTCCTCCGACAGGACGGCCCGTCGTGCAGCCGAGACCCGGGACCCCGCAGGGCCGGGAAGAAGCAGCCGCCAGCCTGTCAGCGTGAGCGCGGCTGAAACTCCCTCTGACCGGGAGGCCGCGGGAAGCTCCACACTTCATGAGGGGAGTGCGGAGGGCGCTCCATCCCCCAGGCCACGTCCTCCCAAGCAGGGCATGGGTTCGGGGGGTTGCTTCACACCCAGCCCCCAGCACACGGACGCACTCCTGACAGGCGTCACAGTCCCACAGTTTCCTAAAAGACAAAAAACGCGTTTCTCTGACGCAGCAATTGCTCTTCTGGAAGCTGCACCACGGAAAGAAGCTGCAAACCCAGCTCCGTGCCTGGGCCTGGGTGCCATGGCAGAAAGTTCTGGAAACCCCTCAACACCTGGCCGGTTATGGGAGAAAGGGCACCCAGATCAGACGATGAGCATGGGGGGATCGGGAACCATCAGATACCAACTGGGAGGGATTTTCACGGACCTTAAATCACTAAATAGTTTCCTAATGTGAGATTTAAAAATTAACAAGCATTTATAGCTAAAGGAAGTTTAAGATGCTGCGTTCTTCAGGCGGGACAGCAAAGGGAGATGTTTTTACTTCCCAATGTTTTATTCCATGTTTCAAGTTTTCCAAATTCATGTCTTCCTTTACAACCCCGGGAACTGTCACCAAAGCTTCCCGCACCGCCGCGCTGCACGGCAGTCACAGGGGGCCTGGCCGCCCGCCAGAGGATGTCCCTCCCAGCAGCCGTGCTGCACACATGTGACCAGGAGGCAGTGGCGGTCACACGGGGCCAGCCCACAGGACACGGCGAGAGGCCCCTCCGTCCACCCCTGACTGGGGCCCCAAGGGCCTGGGGACCTGGGAGGGAAACAGATGAGGCATGTGGGCCATCACTGCCACGGACACGTCCCTCCGACAGTCAGCCACCGCAGGGGCACCCACGAGTCCCAGGCTGAAAAGTGAGGTCTACAAATGTGGGGGCACCACTGGGACCCAAGCTCTGCTTTCTCCACCCTGAGGACACCTCCAGTATCAAAGCAGACATGCCACCCTCACGGAGAGCCCCGTGTGCATCAGAGAATGAGGGGTGAGCCCTCATGTAAAGGGGTGGCCTCCAAGCAGACTCCGGGGAGGAAGGCGGGAGGGAGAGCAGGCCGGGCTGGGCAGACCTCGGGACACGAGCATCCAGCAGAGGGGGACGGGGGCCCGGAGGACTGGAGGGGAGGCAGATGGCGGAAGTGGCAGGGGTGAGGGGCTGCAGGGGGGCTGCAGGGGGCGGGGGGCAGAGGGCCCAGCCACCAGGCTGTCACCGTGGGGCTCCTATTCCCAGTGCCTTCTACCTGGGGCAGGCGACCCCCAGGTGAGGGAGGCGGAGCCTGGAGCAGGTGCAGGAGGAAACCGCAAGAGCCTGGCCTGAGGCGATACAGCAGGACCTGGGGGGTGGGGGCGGGCACGGCCCCCCACCCCCAGGCAGGGGAGAGAAAGCCGCTATTCAGGGGCAGCTCCGCCACCACGGACACAAAGGCGGCCTTCAGACACTGGGTGCCCAGCACGTGCCAGTCACCGCACAGCCGGCGCCGGACGCCGGGCTCGGGGGGGGCGGCCGCCCGGCTGGGGACCCTCCTCCAGGCCTGTCCTCCCTGGAGCACGGGTACTGGTGGAGGCACCGAGGCCCGGTCGCCACCCCTCCCCACCTCCAGGGCCAGACACGACGGCTCTGCAGTCACGAGGAACCACCACCCATCCCCAAAGACAGGAGCCAGAGGCCGGAGACGCGTCCGTCCCCACCAAACGCTGGCTGCAGGGGACACCCACCTCTGCGCTCCGAGGGTCTCCCGGCAGGCCTTCCTGACAGCATCGTTCCCACACTGCTCAGGGATCTTGTTATAGTCCCTAAAAACCTCTGTGGGATGGGACAAGGACAAAATGACCAAGCAGATTAAAGCTTCACAGAATCCCTCTAAGCCAGGAGGGTCAGCGGCAATGAGCCCGGCCCAGGCACCGCAGCGGCTCCCCTGTGGCAGGGTCCACCCAACACCGCGGCCCTGAAAGACAGCGACGTGACGCTCCAAACATCTTTCCTGTTCCTTGGGGAAACTTTTCTTTAAAAACGGACAAGAGTATGAAAGTGGGTGCTGGAGAGTACAACAAAGAAGAGCAAACAGGAATGCACACGTACTCCCCATTTCTACAAGAACAGGAAGGAGAAACCAAAAAATTAACCAAATTGAGTGTTTAAGAGATTGACGGTACACAAAAGCCTTTTCATCTAGTTTTTATTTTTGAATCATGTTAATGTTTTACACAATCCAAAAATAAAACAAAGGAGGATGGGAAAGTACCCTAAAGCCAGATGCCAACAGAAATGAACAAACCCAACTGAATACGACATTGATAACAGAACCACACAGAAGACAACAAATGAACCCAATTAACTTTGGAAAACTGGCCTCAACTGCACACCCCAGTGGAAAATATTCTAAGGAAAAAAGAACGCAAAGCAATGGTAGTCTGCACTCGGATGGCCAGGCCGGTTACCGAGGCAGCAATTCGGATACTGTCCTCTCTGCCTCTAAGTTAGATCAAATCACTGAATAGATGGGCGCTGTGGGGACCCCGAGGCTCTGATGGAAACTGTGGGAGAGGGGCTGGCTCAGTGGTCTTGGGGTGCAGTCAGGTCACTAGTGCAAAGGCAAGCTTTGGTTTAGGATGACAAACACAGTCTGGGAATAGTACTGTCAAACAACTGTCCACTTAAAATGGTTGTTCCGGTTTGTTAATGTGCCATTTCGCAAAACACCAGAAATGGATTGGCTTTTATAAAAGGGGTTTATTTGGTTACACAGTTACAGTCTTAAGGCCATAAAGAGTCCAAGGTAACACATCAGCAATCGGGTACCTTCACTGGAGGATGGCCAATGGTGTCCAGAAAACCTCTGTTAGCCGGGAAGGCACGTGGCTGGTGTCTGCTTGCTCCCAGCTTGTGTTTGAAAACGGTGTTCTCCAAAATATTGCTCTTGGAGCATTCTGTCCTCTCTTAGCCACAGCTCCTCTTCAGAATGTCACTCTCAGTTGCTCTGAGGTCCCTCTGTTTGTGCGCTCTTATTACACAGCTCCAGTGATTCAATTAAGACCCACCCTGAATGGGGGGTGACACCTCCATGGAAATAATCCAACCAAAGGTCTCGCCCACAGTTGACTGAGTCACATCCCCCTGGAAACACTCAATCAATAGGTTCCAACCTAATCAACACTAATACGTCTGCCCCAACAAGAGTGAATCAAAGAATATGGTTTTTTCTGGGGGACATAATATATACAAACCAGCGCAACGGTTAACATGATTTCTATGTTACATATATTTTCAATTAAAAATAAATAAATTTTTAACAAAAGAGAAAGGAAACTTACAAGCAGGAGGACCCAGGGGCGCCCTGCCCACCCCCCGCCACCACCTGCTTGCACGGAGCCGACCCGAGTCCCAGGGTGGGTCCCTGGTCCTGGTTCCAGAGGGAGCAGAGCGGCCCTCGTGCACTTATGGGAGCACGTCTGTCTGCCCCAGTCCGTCTGCTGGAGCCTGAGGGGCTCGCCGTCGCAGACCCTGCCCTGCGTGTGGAAGGCGGCTCACCGGGCTCTCCTAGGGACGCTGGGGGAGCGGCCAGGTCGAGCTGCCTGGGGCAGGGGATGGCTGGCCGCAGGGCACACATGCAGGGCCCGGGCGTGAGGAAGCTGCTCCCTAGGGAAGAGGGGACATCCGCACCCCTGCGAGCAGGGGAATCCTAGGGCCACATTCGCACGCTCAGGACAAGACGAACGTGCAGAGAGGACCCGGAGGCCCCTGCGCTGTGGCCTGGAGCTGCTCCCTAAAGTCACTGTGTGGATAAGCCCTGAGGGAAAGGGGCTTTCTTTTGTTCCTTCTTTGTCTTTGTTAGCTCTGGGCATCCAAGGAAGGCTCTGCCAGAACTCTAGTTGGATACAAGCTTAAGGAACAGGCACCTCAGAGTCTAAATTCCAGTGATAACACAATAAAATATCAAAATATACAGCTTTCAACAAAAGATTCCAAAACTTACAAAGAAACAGCAATCAATGGCCCAGGCAAAGGAGAATATTAAAGCATCAGACACCATCAGTGAGCAGGGCCAAAACTGGGCCATTCAAGACAAACACTTGTTTAAAATGGTCCTAAGTATGCTCAAAGAGCTAAAGGCAAACATGAAGAAAGAACTAACGGGAATCAGGAAAACCACAGATGAACACAAAGAGAATGGAGAGGTGGAAGTTATGAGAAGGAACAAAGCAGAGCTTAAGACCACAGGAACAGAAATTTAAAATTCCCAAGGGAGGTTCTGCAGCAGATTGGAGCTGGCAAAAGAAGGAATCAGTTAACTTGAGATTAAGACAACTGATATCAGCCAGTGTTCCAATTTGCTAATGCTGCTGAGATGCAAAATACCAGAAACGGATCAGCTTTTATAAAGGGGGTTTTTTTGGTTACAAAGTTAGTCTTAAGGCCATAAAGTGTCCAAGGTAACACATCAGCAATCGGGTACCTTCACTGGAGGATGGCCAGTGGCATCCAGAAAACCTCTGTTAGCTGGGAAGGCACGTGTCTGGCGTCTGCTCCAGGGTTCTGGTTTCAAAATGGTTTTCTCCCAGGTCATTCCTCTCTCAGTCCTGTGTGTTCTTCAAAGTCCCTCTTGGCGGTAGCAAGTTCACTCCTTCTGTCTGAGCTTATATAATGCTCCAGTGAACTAATCAAGGCCCACGCTGAATGGGCGGGGCCACACCTCCAAGGAAACTATCCAATGAAAGATCTCACCCACAGTTGAGTGATCACATCTCCATGGAAACATCCAATCAAAAGTCTCCCCAATCAACACCAATATGTTTCCTGCCCACACAAGACTGCATCAAAGATAATGGTGTTTTGGGGGACATAATACATCCAAACCAGCACAGCCTGTCAGAGGAGCAGAAAGAAGGAAAATGAAGAAAAGCCAACAGAGCATAAGGGACCTGTGGGACACCATCAAGTTTTTCCAATATATGCTTATGGGAGTCCGAGAAGGAAAAGGAAGAGAGAAAGGGGCAGAGAGAATATTCAAGGAAACAATGGCTGAAAACTTCCCAAATTTGATGAAAGACACATATAGACACATCCAAGACACTCAACAAACTCCAAACAGGACAAACCCAAATAGACCCACACAGCGACATACTACAATCAAACTATCATATGCCAAAGATAAAGAGAGTTCTGAAAGCTGCAAGAGAGAAACAACATGTCACGTACAAGGGAGCCTCAAGAAGATTAAGCTGTGATTTCTTGTTGGAAACCTCGAGACAAGAAGGCAATGGAAAGACATAGTTAAAATACTGAAAGCAAGAAGTTGCCAGCCATGTATTCTATCTCCAACAAAATTTTATTTAAAAAATGAGGGAGCAATTAAGACATTCCCAGATAAACAAGAGCTGAGGGAGCCCGTCACCACTGGGCCTGCCCTACAAGAGATGCTAAAGGGAGCTCTGTGGGTTTAAGCTCTGTGGGTTTAAGGACAGGACAACAGACAAGAGATCAAGGTTGCATGACAAAATAAAGCTATCTGGTGAGGATAACGACACAGGTAAGTACAAATGCCAGTACTGTTGTATTTTTGGTTTATTACTACATTTTTTTCTTCCTACAGGATCTAAAAGGCAAACACAGAAAATGTAATAAAAACCAATGGTTTTGGACTCATAATGTGTAACTTGTGACAAACAGTACATAAAGGTAGGGGGACGGAGGGGTACAGGAACATCGTTTGTGTAGACAATTGACGTTAACTTGGTATCAAAGCAAATGAGATTGCTAAGATTTAGGATGTTAAATTTAAGCCCGATGGTAACTATGAAGAAAAACATCAGAGCACAAACAAACTCACAGAGATAGAAATTAGAGTAAATGTTGACAGGGGCACAGGGCAGGGCGATGGGGAGAGGATGCTTCGCAGACATACGGTTTCCATTTGGGAAGGTGGGGAAGACTGAGTAATGGAAGTGGGGGGGCACCGCAGATGGCGAGCGCGATTGATCCCCCTTAATGGCACGTGTTTGAGAGGCTGGGATGGGAAGGCTGACGCCGTGTATGTGTTCCCAGAATCAAAATGCAAAAGAGCAACTAAAGAGACGTGACAATTAAATGCAATAAGTGAATCTGGATGGGATCTCACCAGGGAGGAGAAAAGACCCAAAAGGACATTACTGGGAGAGGATTGTGGGAAGATGGCGGGGTAGGAAGCTCCAGGAATTAGTTCCCTCACTGAACAACTACTGAACTGGCAGGAACTGTCTGAATCAATCATTTTGTAACTCCGGAGTCTTGGGAAACACTGCACAGCTTCCCGGGAAGAGCTGGTAAATTCCGGCTGCAGTGGCCACCATCTCCCCCACTCCAGCCTCAGGGCAGGTGGCACTGGGCACTGCAGCTCGGGCTCCTGGGGCAGCTTGCTGGGCTGGGGGGGGGCTAGGCTCCAAAATCCGGGGGACATGGCAGGGGGGTGGTCTGAGAGCTGACGGTTGCTTTGAGCCCTGGGGGCTGGCTCTGAGGGTGCACGCTCTTCCACATCCCTCAGAGGAAAGTGGCAGATGCACTTCTTCAAAACTATGGGAAACAGTGTATAGGCTGCAGAAACTGGGCAAGCGCTGAACCACAGAACGCGGCCTCAGGAGCCACGGGAGCAGCCCCTGGAGCCTGGCAGCCCCCACGCCCCTCCCCACTTCAGGGTGGAGCCGGCCTGTGCTCCCACTGAGGGGCCCTGTGCACACAGTGGGGTGCACGTATATCAGTGTCAATCCAGTGGAAGTGTGAGGGGCTGAACCAGTCAACTTCTCTTGGGCTTGCCCTCCCAGAATTTGTCCTGGGGGCAGAGAAGCAGCTTGCAGACAGCCAAGGCAGTGTGAGAGACAGTTAGGTCAAAGCATCTCAGGCCAAGGTCTACCTGCACTAAATCACACGAGAGCACTCGGGGGGGGGGTGAGGGGGCAGGGGGCGAGCACTCACTCCTGTCAACTGCAAATGGGGCAGGTCCTAAGGCCATGAGCAAGCAGGAGCCCAGGACGAGAGGCAGGCTCCAGGCTCCACGCAGGCTTGGTTAACGCAGAGAGGACCCTGTGCCTCTCGTCTGCCTCGGCTGGTACAGCTGATGGGAGGATCAAACTCTGAGAGAGCACCAGTCAAAGGAGAGCCCGTCTGCAGAGGCAGTGCGAGCTGTGCTCCACTTTGTTCTGTTTGTTTTGGCGACCTCCTGGCACTCTAGAAAATCTCTGTCATATCACTAGCTTGATACAAACTTAAGGAACAGACAGCTAAGGGGGGAAAATTCCAGAGTCAATACTTTAAAATATTAAAATGTAAAGTGTGCAATAAAAGACTACAAGACAAAGAAACAAGAAATTATGACTCATCCAAAGGGCCAAATAAAAATCTGAACCCGTCAACGAAGAGTATATATTACTTCGGACATACTAGACAAAATATTTTTTAAAATGTCTTCAATTTGCTCAAGGAGAAAAAGGAAAACACAGAGAAAGAACTAAAGGATATGAGGAAAACAATGGATGAACAATATGGGAATCCCTTTAGATTCTCAATAGGAATCAAGCAGCAACACTGGAGTTGAAAAAACAATAATGGACGTGAAAAGCTCCTTAGAGGGTTTCAGCAGCAGATTGGAGCTGGCAGAAGAAAGAATGAGTGATCTCGAAGACAACACAAGTGAAATGATTCAGGAAGAGGAGCAGAAAGGAAAAAAAAAAAGAGCGAACAGAGCGTAAGAGACCTGTGGGACATCACCAAATGTACCAACATAGCATTTCTGGAGTCCCAGAAGAAAAAGAGAGAGAAAGAGGCAGAAGGAATATTCAGAGGAATAATGACAGAAAACTTCCCAAGTTTAACAAAATGCATGAATATACACATTCACAAAACTCAAAGAGAATCACACCCAGACCACAGTAATCAAATCGGCCAAGGCCAAGGAGAGAGTTCTGAAAGCACTAGAGAAAAGCAACAAGTTATGTACTAGAGATTCCCAACAAGATGAAATGCTGATTTCTCTCAGAACCCACAGAGGCAAAAAGGCAGGGGTACAAAATATTTCAAATGCTAAAAGAAAACAACTGCCAACCAAGAATTTTATGTCCAGTGTGCTGGTTTGTATATAGTATGTCCCTCAGAAAAAGCCATATTCTTTAATGCAATCTTGTGGGGCAGACTGATTAATCTTTTTAATTATTGTGTGACCTCTTGATTCAATGTTTCTATGGAGATTTGACCCTGCTCTTTCAGGCTAGGTCTTCATTAGTTTACTGGAGTCCTTTAAAGAGCTGACACAGACCCAGACGCTTGCTGATGCTCTGAGACGTTAGCCCAGAGTTTGATCTGGAGAAGCTGAGAGAGGACAAAATGCCCCAAGAGCAGCTGAGAAAGACTTTAAAAGAGACACGAGGAGCTGACCGTGATGCTTGCAGACACTTGGAGATGCAGACAGAAGGACATCTGGAGATGCTAAGCTAAGAGAAACCCAGAGACATTTTGGAGAAAGTGATTTTGAAACACAACCTAGAAGCAAAGGACCAGCAGACGCCGGCCACAAGCCTTCCCAGCTGACAGAGGGTTCCAGACGCCATCAGCCGATCCTCAGTGAAGGTGCCCTCATGTTAATGCCTATGTTTGGACACTTCTATGGCCTTAGAACTTTATATTTGTAAGTGAATAAATCACCTTTATAAAAAGCCAATGCATTTCTGGTATTTTGTATAACAGCAGCATTTGCAAACCGGAACATCCAGCAAGACATTCTTTCAAAAATAAAGGAGAGATTAAGACATTTCCAGATATACAAAGACCGAGGGAGTTCTTAACCGTTAGACCTGCCCAACAAGCAAAGCTAAACAGAGTTTACACACAAGTACGTTTAAAAGGGAAAGGATGGGAAAAAGTGCACCAGGCAAATAATAAATAAGAGAGGTGAGGTACCTACGCTAATATCAAATAAAATACAGTTTAAGTCAAAAGCTGTTGTGAGGGAGAAAGAAGGCCACTGTATTCTGATAAGGGGTCAATTTAACAAGAAGATGTAACAATTATAAATATGCACGCAGCTAACGGCAGAGCCCCAAAACACATCTAGCAAATATTGGCAGACATGAAGGGAGAAGCCGATGGTTCTACATTAACAGTAGGAAACTTCAATACACCACTTTCAATAACAGATAGAACCTCTAGACAGTTCAATAAGGAAACGGAAGGCTGCCACGATGCTCTAAACCAGCCAGGCCTGACGGATACACATAAAACACTCCACTCAAGAGCGGCAAAGTTTGTTCTCAAGTGCCCAGGGATCACTCTCCGGGACAGATCATATGACGGGAAACGAAACAAGTCTCAATAAATTTAAAAACATTGAAATCATACCATGTTTTTTCTTTGACCACAGTGGAATGAAGCTAGAAATCAGCAACAGAGAGAAAAATGGAAAATTCAAAAATATGCAGAAATTAAACAATGCACTCAAAGAGCTAATGGGTCAAAGAAGAAATCAGAAGTGAAATTAGGAAATATCTTGAGGCAAATGAAAATGAAAACTCAACATTCCCAAACTTATGGGATGCAGTGAAGGCAGTGCAGAGAAGGAAATTTATAGCTTTAAATTCTTACATTGAAAAATAAACCAGAGACCTAACCTTACATCTAGAAAAAGAGCAAACTAAACCCAAAGTGAGCAGAAGGACAGAAATAACAAAGATTACAGTAGAGATCAATGAAATAGAGAAGAAAAAACAATACAAAGAATCAACAAGACCAAAAGTTGGTTCTTTGAAAAGTTCAATAAAATTGACAAATCTTTAGCTAGAGAGAAAAAGGGAAAAAGAGAAAGGGCACAAATAACTAAAGTAAAAAATGAAAGGGGGGACATTACCTCTGAGTCCCCAGAAATAAAAAGGATTATAAAAGGATAGTATAAACTACTGCATGCCCCCAGAATGGATAACCTAGATGAAACGGACAAATTCCTAGAAGCCCACAAACTATCTACACTGAGGAGAACAGAAAATCTCAACAAACCAATAACTAATAAAGAGACTGACCCTGAAAGAAAAGCCCAGGACAGATGGCTTCACCGGGGACGCTACCAGACGCTCCAGGAAGAATTAACACCAGTCCTGCTCACACTTGTCCAAAAAATTGAAGAGGAGGGAGCACTACCTAACTCATTCCATGAGGCCAACATCACCCTAAAATCCAAGCCAGATAAAGACACAAGAAAAGAAAATTCAAGCCAACATCCCTTATGAATATAGATGCGAAAATCCTCAACAAAGTACTGGCTAATTGAATCCAACAGCACATGAAAAGACCAACACACTAGGAGTGTCTGGGTTTCACACCAGGTGTGTAGCGGTGGCTCAACACAAGGAAATCAGTTAACGTGATCCACCACATCAAGAGAATGAGGGAAAGAAACCACACTGTCGTTTCAATTGACGCAGAAGAGGCATTTGACAAAAACCAGCACCACTTCTTGATAAAGACACCTAGAAAACAAGGAACAAAAGGAAACCCCTCAGTATGACCAAAGATATACTTGAAAACGCACAGCTAACATCATACTCAGTGGTGAGAGACCGAAAGCTTCCCCCTAAGATCACGACTAAGACAGGGACACCCACTGCCACCACTGCTATTCAACACTGTACCGGAAACTCTGGCCAGAGCAATTGAGCAAGAGAAAGAAAGAAAAGATTCCAAATCGGAAAGGAAGACGTGAAGCTTTCCCTCTCTGCACATGGTATGATTCTTGTTCTGGTTTGCTAAAGCTGATGAGATGCAACATACCAGAAATGGGTTGGCTTTTACAATGGGGATTTATTAAATTACAATTTAATAGGCTAAATTACAATTTAGGCTGTAAAAATGTTCCATCTCAAGGCAACAGGAAGACACCTCGACTCTGAATACAGGCTGCTGGCACCCAGGTCCTTCTGCCACTCGGGAAAGCACATGGCGGGCGTCTGCTGGTCCTGCTCTCCCGGGTTTTGTTGCCCTCAGCTTCCACCTTCATTGGCTTCCTCTCTGTGTTCTATGGTTTCTCTCTTAGCTCTTCTGGGGCTTTTTCCATGAGCTTCTCTCAATTTCATCTCCTTTAGCTTCTATATGTGTGTTATCCTCTTATAAAGGACTTCAGTAAGCAGATTAAGACCTACCTTGAATGAGGTATTCTCACATCTCAACTGAAATAACCTAATCAAAAGGTCCCACCCGCAATAGGTCTGCACCCACAGGAATGGATTAAAAGAACACGGCCTTTCTGGGGTACATAACAGCTTCAACCACAATCTTGTGCTGGTTTGAATCTATTATATCCCCCACAAAAGTCATGCTCTTTAATGCAATCTTGTGGGGGCAGACTCGTTAATCTTTTGATTAGGGTGGAACCTTTGATTGAATATTCCCATGGAGATGTGACTCACTCAGTTGTGGGTGAGAACTTTGCTTAAATTACTTCCATGGAGATGTGACCCTACCCATTCCGGATGGATCTTAATTATATCACTGGAATCCTTTAAGAGAGCTCACATAAACAAGGAGCTCAGAAGAGAAGCTGAGAGAAAACACTTTGGAGAGAAGCTAAGATATGTAATCCTAAATTTGCCCCCAGGAGAAGCTGAGAGCTGACGCAGACCCAGATGCTTGGAGAGGCAGACAGAAGGAATGGGGAGATGCTAAGCTAAGAGATGAAGCCCAGAGTTTGCCCTGGAGAAGCTAACAGAGGACCACAGACGCTTAGAGAAGAATGTCCCTGGAGAACTATTCTAGTTTGCTAGAGCTGCTGTTTTGCAAAATACCAGAAATGGATTGGCTTTTATAAAGGGGATTTAGTAGGTTACAAAATTACAGTTCTAAGGCCATAAAAGTGTCCAAGCTAAGGCACCAAGGAGAAGATACCTTCACTTAGGAAAGGCTGATGGTGTCCAGAAAACCTCTGTCAGCTGGGAAGGCACGTGGCTGGTGTCTGCTGATCCTTTGCCCCCAGGTTGCCTTGCAAAATGGCTTTCTCCAAATATCTCTGGGCTTCTGTCTTTGCTCCTCTCTCTGAGCTCTTCTGCATCCTTGCTTCTTTCTCCCAGGATGTGTCTCTCTAAGCATCTGGGGGTCCTCTCTTAGCTTCTCCAGGGCAAACTCTGGGCTTCATCTCTTAGCTTAGTGTTTCTAAACATCCTTCTGTCTGCATCTCCAAGCATCAGCAGCTGTGTTGCCTCTCTCTCTCTCTCTCTCTCTCTTTTAAGGATTCCAGTGAACAAATCAAGACCCACCCTGAATGGGCAGGGTCACACCTCCATGGAAACAATTTAATCGAAGGTATCACCCACAGCTGGGTGAGCCACATCTCCATGGAAACAATCAAAAGGTTCCACCCCACAAGACTCGACTAAGATCATGACTCTTTTGGGGTCCATTATAGTTTCAAATCAGCACAAGAACCAAGCAGAGAGCTGAGAGAAGCTAAGAGAGACAGAAGCCCAGAGGCATTTTGGAGAAAGCCATTTTGAAACACAACCCAGGAGTAAAGGACCAGCAGATGCCAGCCACGTGCCTTCCCACAGACAGAGGTGATTCATACACCATTGGCCTTTCTTCAGTGAGGGTATCCTCTTGTTGATGCCTTAGTTTGGACAGTTTTATGGCCTTAGGACTGTAAATTTGTAACCTAATCAACCCCATTTATAAAAGCCAATCCATGTCTGGTATTTTGCATGATGCAGTCCTATATATAGAGCATCCTGAAAAATCCACAACCAACCTATTAGAGCTAATAAACAAATGTAGCAAGGCGGTGGGGTAGAAGACAAACATGGAAAAATCAATTGTAATGAACAACCTGAAAAGGAAATCAAGGGAAAAAACCTCCCTACAATAGTAAATTAAATGGATCCATTATCTGGGAATATATCTAGCCAGGGATATAAAGGACCTGTGCACAGAAAACTACAAAACATTGCTAAAAGAAATCAAAGAAGCCATAAATAAATGGAAGCACATTCTGAGTTCATGGATCAGAAGACTAAATATTGTTACGATGTCAATTCTACCCAAAGCGATTTGCAAATTCAACACAATCCCAATAAAAATTCCAAGAGCCTTCTTTGCAGAAATAGAAAAGCCAATCATCAAATTTATATGGAAGGGTAAGGGGCCCCTGAATAGCCAAAGCCATCTTGAAAACGAAGAACAAAGTTAGAAGACTCATGCTTCCTGATTTTAAAAACCACAGCACGGTACTGGCACCAGAACAGACATGGAGACCTGTGGAATCAGATTAAGAATTCAGAAATCAACCCTCATATTTACGGCCCATGATTTTTTTTGCATGTGATTATCAGTTCTTTATTTCCCTCTCAAAAATTATCACCAATTGGATTTAAGGTGATGTAATGAAGACTCTTAGTCCTTAAAAAATTCTTGCCTAGTCTTTTCATCAAAAAGATAATTAAGGAAATATCCCTTTATATGATATGTCTATATAAAATTTACCTATTTTTTGCCCCCATTTTTCTACTCATCCATCCATACACTGGACAAAGGGGAGTGTGGTCCATATGGCTTTCCCAATCAGTGTCACCCCTCATAAACTACATTGTTATAGAATCGTCTTCAAGATTCAAGGGCTCTGGGTTGTAGTTTGATAGTTTCAGGTATTTACAGCTAGCTATTCCAATTCTTTAGAACCTAAAAAGGGTTGTCTATATTGTGTGTAAGAGTGCCCACCAGAGTGACCTCTCGGCTCCTTTTGGAATCTCTGTGCCACTGAAGCTTACTTTATTTCGTTTCACATCCCCCTTTTGGTCAAGAAGATGTTCTCCACCCCACAATGCCAGGTCTACATTCCTCCCCGGGAGTCACATTCCACACTGCCAGGGAGATTTACACTCCTGGGTGCCAGATCCCACGTAGGGGGGAGGGCAGTGATTTGGCCCATGAATTTGGACAAGGCAGCAAAGTGTACTACTCAATGGTGAGAGAAAAATCTCCTCATCAGAGGGTGCCGGGGGAACCAGACACCCACATGATGTTGGACCCCACATCCCACCATATATAAAAATCAACTAAAATGGATCAGACACCTAAACATGAGAAACCGAGTATAAAACTCCTAGAAGAAACAGCAGGGAAGCATCTTTATGCCTTTGTATAAGGCAATGGTATCTTAGACTTTACACCCAAAGAACAAGAGACAGAAGGAAAAAAACAGATAAATAGGAACTCATCAAAATAAAAACTGTGTGCAAGAAAGAACTTCATCTGAAAGCAAAACGGCAGCCTACACAATGGGAGAAAATATTTGGAAACCACATATCTGATGAGTGTTTAATATCCTGAAAATAAAAAGAACTCCTAAAACTCAACAACAAAAAGGCAAATAACCCAATTTAAAAATGGGCAAGACAATGCTAAGTGTGTATGAGAGGGGGATATAGGGGAGGAATATGGGATTCTTGGTAGTGGTGTTATTTTCTGTCCTTACTATTGTATTGTATGACATGTTATTTTTCTTTTTATCATCTTCTTTATTATTGCTAAAAAAAAATTTTTTTCTTGTAGTAATCAATATGTTCAGGTGCTGATTGTGGTGATAAATGTACAACTTTATGATGATACTATGAACAACTGATTGTACACTGTGGATAAATGTATGGTATGTGAATATAACTCTATAAAACTTTAGGAAAATATATATATAGGAGTAAAAGTGTTGGAGAAAACATGGAGAGAGGGATGTACCTATCTGCTGTTGATAAGAAGGTGGAATGGTGTCACTTTTCTGAAGGTCAGTGTAGTTGTTCCACAAAAGTTAAGTATGTGGGGACCATGAGGTCCTGCAACCTCATTATGGGGTATGTCATTTGAAGATCTGAGAGCAGAAATATGAATGGACATTTGCAAACTGGTGTTCATGGAGGCAGCAATCATGATTTGCAAAGGGTGGAGGTGACCTAAGGGTACATTGACTGAAGAACGGAATGGTGTACTGTGGTGTACACATACAGTGGAACATTGAGCAACTATGAGAAGGATTGAAGCTGCGAGACACACGAGGTGAATGGATCCTGTACACAGTATTTGAGTGAAGTACACCAGAAATAAAGGCAAACACTTTAATGCCTCACCGATATGGACTAACTACA
>PVKY010004582.1:0-19002 GCA_004027775.1 Bradypus variegatus
CTTTAGCTTTTCCCATAAGCCCTTCAAATGGGACCAGTTTCACATCTTAAGCCTGTGGATGAGGCAGGGACTCGATGCTGTCTATATCAAGTTGACTCACTCATGGTGGGGGGAGGGTTGAGGCCTTAGAGTTTGAAATCAGTTCTTAGATTAGCAGAAAGGAAAGGATAGAGCAAAGAGAGAGAACCTCAAGTGGCTGACTTCTCACTCTCCTCATCTCTTCCAGGCTTTCTCCCGCCTCATCCTGATTCTACGAGCCCTTCATGTGAACAACGACCGGGCAAAGGTGATCCTGAAGCCAGACAAGACTACTATTACCGAACCACACCACATCTGGCCTACTCTGACTGATGAGGAATGGATCAAGGTGGAGGTGCAGCTCAAGGATCTTATTTTGGCTGACTATGGCAAGAAAAACAAGTGAGCAGTGGTGGTGGGGAGACAGGAGATCCAAGAAGGGTGAAGTGGGAGGCTCAGTATATGGTTTCTGGGCTTTTCTGGAGCATCTGCATCTCTGACCTTTGGGCCCAAGTGAGTGTGTTCAACTAGGCCACATTGTGTGTGCAGTGATTTATGTGCCTGAAACTCAGAGGTTTCTCAAGAATTCGTCTGTCCTGGAGATGCCTATAGGAGAGAGGTAGGCATGTTTGCAGGTAGTATAGGAAGCATCAGTGTTTCTGGGCTTCAGTCTGATTCTCAGGCATTATTCTCAGTGGGGCACTGTTAGCATTTTGAGTAGGGTATTTGTTTACTGTCCGTATACCACAGGAAGTTAGGCATCCCAGACCCCCAAGTACTGCTAATAGCACACACTCATACCTTTCCTCTCTTCTTCATTGTGACAACAAAGAATGTCCAGATACCCCCAAGGGTGTATTGACTCTGAGAACCATTGTTCTAGGGTTTCCATTTTTGAGAATTTCCCTGTGCCTAGGGCACTAGATACGTTACTTGGGGATTGTCTGGGGCAAAAATTTGGACTCCCCTGCCCCTCCCAAGTTAACCTTGCATTAAAGCAGAAGTGGCCAAGGAGCTGGGATCCTTGTGGTGTGACCCAAACTGTCCCCACAGCGTGAATGTGGCATCACTGACACAATCTGAAATTCGAGACATCATCCTGGGTATGGAGATTTCAGCACCATCCCAGCAGCGGCAGCAGATAGCTGAGATTGAGAAGCAGACCAAGGAACAGTCACAGCTGACGGCAACACAGACTCGCACTGTCAACAAGCATGGCGATGAGATCATCACCTCCACCACCAGCAACTATGAGACCCAGACTTTCTCATCCAAAACGGAATGGAGGGTCAGGTACTACGGGAACGGGAGGGAGGGATGCAAGGGGTACTGAGAAATGCTGGCATATTCCCTATGTGTTTTCAGGGCCATCTCTGCTGCCAACCTGCACCTAAGGACCAATCACATATACGTGTCATCCGATGACATCAAGGAGACTGGTTACACTTATATCCTTCCCAAGAATGTACTTAAGAAGTTCATCTGCATCTCTGACCTTCGGGCCCAAGTGAGTGTGTTCATCTAGGCCACATTGTGTGTGCAATGATTTGTGTGCCTGAAACTCACCTGAGATTTACTGGAACTGGAGATGCTGGTTTCAAAGTTCATGGAAGAGTAAATATACAAGGGTAGCCAAAACAATGAGGAGGATTTTGGTCTCTGCTAGTTATCAAAATATATTATAAAGTAATGGTAATTAAGAGAATGACATGTTGGCATAGAAGTAGTATTGGTGTAGAAGACAATAGCATATAGCAGTTACAAATGCATTCATATATATGTAATGTGGGGTATGAAATCTGTGGGATTCTGGGATTAAGGAAGCCTTACCATGTTAAAGCAATGAAAAAGGAGGTTAGAGCTCTGCCTCACACCACTCACAAAAATAAAATCTAGGTGAAGATCCAAATGTAAAATACTAAACTATAGAGCATTAGAAGGAAATATTTAGGACTTGAGTATTGGAATAGACTTCTTAAACAAGTCTCAAAACACAAAGCTATTATGACAGTTAATAATTTGTGTGTGACAAAGGGTACTACAAAAGGTAACCTAAAAATGGGAAGAAAATATTTGCAAAACTAAGAGATAATTAGCATCTAGAATAAAGAATTTTTAGAAGTAAATAAGAAAAAGGTAACTTGAGAAGAATGGGCAAAAATATGAAAATGTAGTTCAGATAAAGAATTGCAAATGGTAAATATATTATGAAAAGATGTTTAACTTTACCAATAATTAGAAAAATCTGTATTTTATGAAACACCATTTGGTAGCCATCAGGTTGACAAGTTTGAAAATACTGCTAATATCCTATGTGGCTGAGGTTATAGGAAACTGGTACTTTTACTTTATTGATGGTGATGTAAAATTAAAAATACTACCTAGTGCTGTTTACAAATATGTGTTCAGCTTGTGAATATTCATTAAGCTGTATGCTTATGTGCTCTGTTTCATTACATATATTATACTTAAGTAAACTGTAAAAAATCAACTGTAGAACCTGTGAACTTTGTGGATCCCAGACCCCAGTCACATGATTCTGGTGTAGTGTGTCTGAGATGAGGTCCACTCCTAATTCCAATGCAGGGGATTCTGAACGTATTTTGAGCAATACTGTTCTTGTTCTTGGAGGAGGGGAAAACACAGGGCTGACAGCATCTAGACTCTGGGCTAGTGCTAAGAATAATTTTGGCTCCTGACCCACATGTCTTCAGATTGCAGGATACTTATATGGGGTGAGCCCACCAGATAATCCTCAGGTGAAGGAGATCCGCTGCATCGTGATGGTGCCACAGTGGGGCACGCATCAGACTGTGCACCTGCCGGGCCAGCTCCCGCAGCATGAGTACCTCAAGGTAAGTGGTGATGGTGTACCTTGGGGTGGGGGAGAAGTGTCAGGTAGTGGAGGGGAAGCAGCCATGTTCCTTTCAAAGCTGGGAATTCCTGCTTACAGATGGGATTGTAAGCAGTTGTTCATTGCTCTTTGCCTATAGGAGATGGAGCCCTTAGGTTGGATCCATACTCAGCCCAATGAGTCGCCTCAGCTGTCACCCCAGGATGTCACCACCCATGCCAAGATCATGGCTGACAACCCATCTTGGGATGGTGAGAAGACAATTATCATCACCTGCAGGTGGGCTTGGGTCCTCCCCCCTGGGTGGAGGCAAGCATTAGAGGCCGGATCCCAGAATGGTGGTCTGAGCTCTGACTCTGTCCCCATCCCTCCCCCCAGCTTCACACCAGGCTCCTGCACACTGACAGCCTACAAGCTGACTCCCAGTGGCTACGAGTGGGGGCGCCAGAACACAGACAAGGGCAATAACCCCAAGGGCTACCTGCCCTCGCACTATGAGCGGGTCCAGATGCTGCTGTCCGACCGCTTCCTTGGCTTCTTTATGGTCCCTGCTCAGTCTTCATGGAACTACAACTTCATGGGTGAGGGAGGTGTCTTGGGCAAAGGGTGGCATGTTGTGTGGGTTGGGGGAGCAGAGGGAATTGGGGATGGGGTTGGGCCATCACCCTTAGTATTTGGGGCCTGGCTCTGGCTTGGTGGTGGCCAAGGGGCCCAGGTTAGGAGAGGCAGGTGGATCCCTTGTCAATATTTGGTGTTTCCTTCTATCCCAAGGTGTCCGGCATGATCCGAATATGAAGTATGAGCTGCAGCTGGCAAACCCCAAAGAATTCTACCATGAGGTGCACAGACCCTCCCACTTCCTTAACTTTGCCCTCCTACAGGAGGGTGAAGTCTACTCTGCGGACCGCGAGGACCTCTATGCCTAGTTGTTTCCTCACCTACTTCTCCTTCAGATGCCCCCAAAACTGGAGACTTTTAGCCCCCATAGACAAGCTGGTGACATTCATCAGCTTGGCTCCTTTTCCCTCTATTTTGTGCATGTTTTTGTGTTGTTGACCTCTTGGTGGCTTGTAATCCTGAACAAAATATAACAATAAATTTTGTATAAATTGGAGTTTTGCTCGTTTTCTTTTCCTTTCCTTTCCTTTCTCCTTTCCTCAATTTCGGGTTGTAGGGTTGGTGGGAAGCTGGGCTGGGGCCCTTCTTCACAGCAAGGTGCTGAGCTCAGCCTTAAGGGGGCCAGAGGCCCAGGGGCTGTGGGTTAGCTAGCCCCCAGATTCAGGAATGAGCTGGGGTTGGGCTTTTTCACGCCTACTGCCCTAACCACATTCCAAACCGTATCCCCTTTTACAACACAATTTCGAACAGTTGCCATTTTCTGTGTCTGGGAGCTTTGTGGCTTGTGGCCTGCAGCTATGGGGCCCTTGTTAAGCTTTCCCTGACCCAGGAGGCTGGGCCATTTGGCTTTCTCCACCCGAGGCCAGTGACGGCCCTACCTCACCTCTAGCCTGGAGTGCTTGGCAGCCTACGGGCCCCATGACACTGGGGCGGAGCCTGGATTGGGTTCTGTGGGTCGGGCTTGACCAAGTATCTCCCTGCAGCTCTGAGCCTCAGCTCCTGGACGCCTGACTGACCTTGGGGATTGAACAGGACAGGGCCTGGGGGCCTAGGGCACTGCTACCCTTCTCCACGCCTTTTACTCCAATCGCTCCTCCCCCTGCCGCTTCTTCCCCGCCCTTAAAGCCCTGACCTGCTTCCTGGGCTGCAACTGTTTGGCTTTTTCCTGCCCCAGTTTGCGGGGGTGTGGGGAAGGTTTCGGGTGACATGGAGCCCAGGAAGGCGGCGTCTGGGTGGCACGGCTGGAGGCCCCAAGCGGCCTCGGGGTCGGAAACGGCCGCGGAGCTCGTGTACCACCTAGCGGGGGTCCTGGGCGCTGAGCTGCAACAGCTGGCGCGCCGCTTCGGGCCGGAGGCGGCAGCGGGGCTGGTGCCGCTCGTGGTGCGGGCGCTGGAGCTCCTGGAAAAGGCTGCGGTGGGGCCCGCACCGGACTCGGTGAGTCCCTGCCTCCTCCCCTCGCCACCCGCGGGGCCAGCGGGGGCCTAACCCTGAGACCCGGGCCTCCGCAGCTGCAAGTCTCGGCTCAGCAGGCGGAACTGGAGCTGCGGCGGCTGCGGGAAGAGAACGAGCATCTCCGCCGGGAGTTGCGCTCCGGGCCACAGGGTGAGTGAGGCCCCCGACCAGGTCAAGGGTAGGGTTGGGGGCTTTCCAGGGCTTCCCCTCCCGTGGGCCGCCGCTAAGAACGCCCCCTTCCCCAGAGGAGCGCGCTCTGCTGCGGCAGCTCAAGGAGGTGACTGACCGACAGCGGGACGAACTCCGAGCGCACAACCGCGACCTGCTGCAGCGCAGCCAGGAGACTGAGGCGGTGAGGGCGTGCCGCGGGGCTGGGGCGCCCGGCGCGGGGCGGGGCTTCCCCGGCGCTCCGCCCGTTAGCCCCACCTCTTGCCCCGTCCCCAGCTGCAGGAACAGCTGCAGCGCCTCCTGCTTGTGAACGCGGAGCTGCGGCACAAGGTGGCCGCGGTGCAGACCCAGCTGCGCGCTGCGCGGGACCGCGAGAAGGAGCGGGAGCTGGAGCTCAAAGGAGCGCCCCGGCTGGAGCCAGAGCCCGCGCGGGATGCTGGAGCCCCAGGGACCCCTGAGGACCCGGTGAGTGCCCAGTACTCGTAGCGCCTGGCACTTGGTGGCATTCAGGAAAGGTTTGCTGTGCTGCATAGCAGCAGGTCCAGCGGGAGGTTGGAAGGTGGCAGACAAGTGTGCCGCCCCAGCCAGCTTCGGTCCCACTCTCAGCCAGGGCACTGGTCTGTCATCTCTTGTACCACCCTCGCCTCCTAAGGCTCCTGCCAGGAGTTTCTGTGTTGTCCCAGGGGCAGGAGAGAGCTAGGGAGGTGGCCCTCTGACCCACCTGCCCTTCCACAGGCGGAGGCTGGGCAGGAGCCAGGGTGTCCCCCGGAGGTGGGGCAGTGCGGCTTCAGTCGAGAGGAGCTTGAGCAGATCCTTCAGGAGCGGAATGAGCTCAAAGCCAACGTGTTCCTGCTGAAGGAGGAGCTGGCGTACTTCCAACGGTGAGGGTGCTGGGCAGGGACTGGGAAGCTGAAGGGCCTCTGCTCCTGGATGCCAGGCACCATGCTGGGCACTGGGAAGACATGAATGACGCAGCCCCTGCTCTCTCGGAATGTCATCCACATGGGGCAGAGGGCAGTGCAGAGGGCCACGGGGACCCACAACAGCATCGGTCAAGGAGGGGTGGCACCTAAGCTAAGGTCTGAGGGCTGTTGACAAGGCAGGCATTTCAAAGGTGGGGAACAACATGCAGGTGCTTGTGGTGAGACCTACTGTTGGCAGATCGACCCCCACCACTTCCTCTGCACCCTTCTCCCGGTAGGGAGCTGCTCACAGACCACCGAGTCCCTGGGCTTCTGCTTGAAGCCATGAAAGTGGCTGTCAGGAAGCAGCGGAAGAAGATCAAGGCCAAGATGTTAGGGACTCCAGAGGAACCAGAAAGCAGGTAAGTCTCTGCCCCCATCCTCACTGAGTCAGTAGTCCTCCCTCCCATGTCCTATTGAGTCTGATGATGCAGCCTGGTCATCCTCTGAACCAGCCTAGATACCCCTTAAGCCTGCTACCCAGCCTGGTCACCTCTTGAACCTGCTACCCTGGTCTGGTCACCTTCTAAGCCTGCGTACAGTCTGTCCTGCTGAGCCTGCTGCAGTGGCCCAGTCACCCCCCGGGCCTGCTGCACTGGCCTGATCACCCTCTGAGCTTACTGTCCAGCCTGCTCCACTGAGTTTGCCACCCTTCTCTCAGGATCCAGCACTGCTCCCATTCGTCCTGCTTGCTGTGTATCCTGCTGAAGAAACTTGCCAACACTGTTTCTTGGCATTCATTTTCTTGGTTTCCTGCCTTGGCTGCACCTCAGAGGGATGAGACTACAGCTGCAGCCTTGTCAGGGGTCTGCTGTCTGTCGGGCTAGCAAACAAAGCCCCAAGCTGTCCTTCAGCTCCTCAGTGTCTCCGGGGGCCCTGCAGCTGCCTGTCCTCCCCTGCCTGCTCCTGGGGGATGTGCAGAAAGCCAAATGGGAGCTGGACTCTTGTCCCTTGGGGCCTTGATAAATGGCCCTCATGTGTCCTCTCTCTTCTGTCTCAGTGATGATGAGGATGGCTCCTGGCTCCTGCTTCCCAGCGATAAGGGAGACCACCCCCCACCCCCTGAGTCCAGGATACAGCATTTGTATGTTGGGGAAAGGGAAAGGGCCAGAGAGGAGGAAGGGATGGTGGGGGTGAAGAAGGTTCTCCTCCCTCCAGCAAAGCGCACCCTGTTGTCCCAAGCTCTAAGCATGCCCTGCTCCTCCTGCTTCTCCATCCCTGGACCCCCCCACCTCCTCACTACCGCATGCTGCCTTTTCTTTCCTCTGTACCCTATTTTCTCACCAGCCCCTTCACCTTCAGCCCACATCCTTGACTTCTCGGCTTCAGGCTTAAAGCACTTCTTGGCTCTCCCCAGCTTTGGCCTCTTGTATCGGGGTGAAGCAGAGGCCCCAGACGCTGAGACCAGCAGCCTCGCTCCTAGCAAGCCAGGGGGAGAAGCAGAGGCCCCACAGCAACCTCACTTGCAGCCCCTGGGCAGTGCCACCACCCCCAGCTCCTGACTGGCCCTGCTTGTCTGCTTTCCATGAACGGCTTTGTCTGGGGGCCCAAAGTTGCCACAGAGGCCTGACTTGGGGCTCTGGCTGTGGGTGGATATGTGACCTCAAATGACGACAGGGTTCCCCCCTTCTCAGCCCTTCCCAGGGCTCTTCCCTGATCCTGGCTTGAGCCTGGGCTGGACGTGGGAGCTTGGGCTGCCTCCCTTTCCATTTCTGCACCAAACCTCCAGGGCCAGATAGAAGCACTTCCTCTCAGTCTCAGTTTCCCTATCCGTGAAACAGAGAACTGACTGTCTTCTTCCCAGGGGTTTGTGTGGATGGACTGAGCTAATGTAATAAAGCACCTGCCCATTATACCCAGAAAGTGCTCCGTGTCTGTCTGTCAGTCATCTGCCCCCACCTCCCAGCTCCACAAGGAGCTATGGCACGCTGAGGTTTCCTCCCAGGGTCTGCTTGGTTGGTCCCTGGGTGGGGAGGCTTCTCTGAGCTCGGCCTCCATCTGGGAATATGGCTAATAGAAAGCCATGCTTCCCCTGGGGCTCCCACACCACCCCGCCCTCTTCCCCTGTCCCCAGACCCCAGGAACCTGCAGCTTCCTTCTGGCCTCCATCTAGGCTAAGACCAGCCCCGTAAGCCCTCACTCAGCCCTTGCCACCAGCCTTCCTTTCCCTGTCGTTTCTCTGTTGCCTGCTCTTCCCAGCACCCGCCAGCCCTCTCAGGGAGGTGCCTCATGGCAGCCCGCCCCTCCAGCCTGGCTTCCTCAGGAAAGGCCTTGGGAGGAAGCAGGGAGGGGGTTGGGAGCTGTGGGCGCCAGACCAACCCAAGCCCTCCCGCTGCACTGGCCGCCATGGGGCTGGGGCTACTGCTCCCACTACTGCTGCTCTGGACTTGGGGGACCCAGGGATCTAAGCTGGACCCCAATGGGCAGCACGTTTGCATGGCCAGCAGGTGGGTCTTGTGGGAGTCTGAAGGGAGTGGTGGCGGCTGGACTGCTGTGAAGGTATTGGGGGGAAGGAGGACTGGGGGGAAGAGGATGTGGGTCTGAGGAGGGATTTGGGGGGCAGCCTGGAGGGTGGTGGGTAGTCAAGGCAGATGGTGGAAAGGGGAGGGAAAGAGGCTGTGACACTCAGCTAGTCCCCTCGGATGGGGCTGAGGGCAGCCTTCCACACCTCAGCCAGAGACTGACCCACCCTGCAGGGCGAGGCTGTCCCCTAGCTCCCCAGCTGACCTCTGTCTGCCCACAGCCCCTCTGCTGAGCTCCAGTGCTGCCCAGGCTGGAGACAGAAAGATCAAGAATGCACCATCCGTGAGTAGCCAAGAGGGAACCCCCGGAGAGGAGAGGGAAGCATTTAGCCCAGTGACCCTGCCTTCGGGGACCTATTTCCCCCTGAGCCTCAGAGCCAGGGTCCATCCTGTGACACACAAACCCAGCTCTGAGAGGGCGGTTCTTGCTGGGGACAGAGTCCCAGAAACCAGTGGGAGGGGTAGGGGTGTCCCCTGGTTGTACCCCAGCCTACTGACCTAAGGGGGTGTTTTTCAGCCATCTGTGAGGGGCTGGATGCCTGCCAGAAAGATGAAGTATGCGTAAAGCCGGGCCTCTGTCGGTGCAAACCTGGATTCTTCGGGGCCCAGTGCAGTTCCCGTGAGTCTCTGACTGGAGGGTGAAGTTGCTGGGCAGCACTGGGTGGGGGGAGCAGAGCAGGCAGTACTGCAGCTTAGAACAGCAGGACCAGAAACCCTTCGAGCTTCAGTGAGGAAATTGAGGCCCAGAGGCTGGAAGTGACGCAACCCTCGGAGATTCCTTGACTCATGTGGTCTTTACTCATGTCCACAAAGCCCATCACCTTCCTTTCCAACTTCTTGGAAAAAGTGCCTGTGATCCCTATTAATTGCGAAATGGATGCATTTCTACTCTCCACCCCCCCATCCCCACCCCCCGCACCCCCAAACATTTTATGCCCTGGGGACTGGACATTGGAGGGTGGAAGGAGGCTGGGGGCTGGATTGTCTGCCGTCTCTGGCAGAAGGAAGGGGATGGGGAGAGGCGTGGTGGGCAAGCAGGCTGTAGTCCCCAGGAACGGCCAGAGGAGACACTAGAGGACAGGTGGCTTCTCCTGCGACCCTGGTGGGCAGCATGGAGGCCTGAGATGGGGATGAACCTCCCCAGCGTACCTCCAGCCCAGTGGGAGGGAGGGGGCGTGAAGGAAGCCCCACCCACCTCCTGGTGACTCTGGGCAAGCCCTTTCCCACTCTGGATCTCTAGGTGTTCTGGAATGTGAAGTGTGAGGCAGGGCCACTGCTAAGGGTTTTTTTTAGTTCAGTCTGGGGCAGGAAGTGAGCTGAGCCCAGGAGGACAGGCTGCCCGTGTTCCAAGGTTCTGCCCCTGCGGTTGGAGGGCGGGGCTGGCGTCCCCTTTCCTGGCGGATGGGGGTGGGCGTGGGGGTGGGCCAGAGATCCCAGCCCGGCCTTGAGCCCGCGGAATCTCTCCCCGCCCCACCCCCACCCCCCGCAGGCTGCCCGGGCCAGTACTGGGGCCCCGACTGCCGTCGGAGCTGTGCCTGCCATCCACACGGCCAGTGCGAGCCGGCCACCGGTGTGTGCCACTGCCACGCCGACCGCTGGGGCGGCCGCTGCGAGTTCACCTGCGCCTGCGGCCCCCACGGGCGCTGCGACCCGGCCACGGGCGTGTGCCGCTGCGAGCCGGGCTGGTGGACGCCCACGTGCCGCCGCCAGTGCCAGTGCAACCCGGCGGCGGCGCGCTGCGACCCGGCCACGGGCGCCTGCCTGTGCCAGCTGGGCTGGTGGGGCCGCCGCTGCAGCTTCCGCTGCGCCTGCCACGGCTCGCCCTGCGCGCAGGAGTCCGGCCGCTGCGTCTGCCGGCCGGGCTGGTGGGGCCTCGAGTGCGCGCAGCCGTGCCGGTGCGCGCGCGGCCGCTGCGACACCGCCTCGGGCCAGTGCGCGTGCCCGCCCGGCTTCCGCGGCGCTCGCTGCGAGCTGCCCTGCCCCGCCGGCAGCCACGGAGCACGGTGCAAGGACAGGTGAGCCCCGGCGCCCGGGCGGGAAGAGGGAGGACGCGAGGGGGAGGAAGAGAGGAGGAAGGCGGGCCGGCGAGGTGGGGCCAGGAGGGAAAGGAGAGAGGAAGGAGGGAAGAGGGGAAGGGAATAGGAAACGGAAGGGAGGAGGAGGCGGGGGCGCTGCGACAGGGCGGGAGAAGGGATAGGGTTACATAGTGTCCACAAAAATATACAAGGCAGAGATGAAAGGAAAAAAAACACCTCGATGCCACTTGTTCGAGTCGCGTCCTGCCTCATTCATTCGATTAATGTGAAACAAAAAGTACTCTTACTAGCAGCCCCACTTAGAAACCGATCAAGAATGAAAAACGATTGAAGAGTCCCTTTAACACCCAGTGGCTTTCAAACTTTGACCAGCTCCAC
Organism: Bradypus variegatus; assembly: GCA_004027775.1. NCBI lineage: Eukaryota > Metazoa > Chordata > Mammalia > Pilosa > Bradypodidae > Bradypus > Bradypus variegatus. The sequence continues at coordinate 11,009 of PVKY010004582.1, forward strand.
CTACACTAAAAAAAGAAAAAAACACACATTTTTACATCATGACCTCACACACACTTAACTGAAATAAAACTTTAACAAGTTTTAAATATGATACCTTGGCATGTTTTCTATACCATTTCTTTCTCTTTTAAAATGCTGCTCAGTTTCCTCTAAATTGATTTTATGAACTTCTCCCACCCCATCCCACTAATGGGTCTGACTCAGGTATATGACCCCAGATAGTTAAGAATTGGGGTGGAGAAACTTCATATTGTTAAGCATCAATGAAAAATTAAGGTAAAGCAAACCTGAAAAAATAATGATGAAAACACACAGTTATATTCTTAGTTTTATACATTTTCATGCTATGAGATAGAAGCTAAAATATTTAGTCCCATCATGCCCGCTCTCAGGCACATGTGGAAGGGAAAAAGGGGAAAGGGATGGGAGGGAAAGCAAAACAGATGGGAAGTGGAGGTTGGGGTGGGTGGCTTGGCTGCCCTGGCTGGGCTGGTAGCTCCCAGTGTCCCTGGGACCCCAGGAAGGACAGGTCAGACTGGGGGATTAGAAGGAAGGGGATGGAATCCTACAAGAGTCCCCAGAGGTCGCCTGTCCAGCCTCTTCCATTGTACAATGCAGGGAAACTGAGGCTCAAATTTGTCTAAGTGACCCAGATGGGACATGGATGCTCTCCAGTGTCCCTGAAGGCCGGAGTGGGCACTCCGTCCATCCATCCCCAGTACTCCCTTGCACCCCTTCTCTTCCCAGCTGTGGCCACTGCAAGCAGAATGAGCCATGCTCTCCAGAAACAGGCAGCTGTGAGTCCTGCGAGCCAGGATGGAATGGAACCCAGTGCCACCAGCCCTGCCCACCTGGCACCTTTGGCGAGAGCTGCAGGCAGCAGTGCCCCCGCTGCTGGCTTGGGGTGGCCTGTCAGCCAGACACTGGGCACTGTCAGCGCTGTGACCCTGGCTGGCAGGGGACCAGGTGAGGGGACTGGACTGCTCAGGCAGGTGCACCTTCCTTTAGGATCCTACCGCAGCTGCTACACACACACACACACACACACACACAATCACACTGTCCTCTGGTGTCTGCCTCCGTGGCAAAGACAGAGGAAGCAGATGAGTGCTGAGGAGGACCTAGGATTCTCTCCCAGCTTCCCCTCCACTCGGGCTTCCTGCCCTGTTCCCCCTGCAGGGCTCTGTAGTCTGTCCTCTACTGGGTATGCCCCAATTTGCACCTGAGCTTCATTGCTGAGGAGGAGCCAGTTGGGCCTTGAGTCCAGGAGCATGGGGGAAAATGGGCAGGGTTCCCCTGGTGGGGACCAGGCTAACCTCATCCTCCCAATTCTTGAGTCTTGCTTCACCCCAGGTGTGAAGATCCCTGCCCTCTTGGCACCTTTGGAGAGGGCTGTGGCTCTACCTGCCCCACCTGTGTCCAGGGTACCTGCGATGCTGTGACCGGGGAATGTGTCTGCAATGCCGGGTACTGGGGGCCCAGGTGAGCCCCAGGGCCCCTGGGTGGAGGGACCACAGGTGTCTAGGTCAGGCCACTGCACATCTGTTTCCTAAACTTCCCTTCCTGGGCCTTTCACCTTCCACATACCTGCCCTGCATGCTCATAACTAAGAAGTTATTTCTCCCATGGGAAGGTGGACAGGTTTGTTTCTTCCAAAGGAGGGTCAGGGCAATGCCTAATGTAAAGGGACCGGCTCCCTAACTTGATGGGGAGCTTATTTAGGGGCAGGCCTGCAAGGCCCTTTGTTGTTTCCCTGAAGTCTTTAGCATCTCCAGTCAGCTTTTCCATTTTTAAGACAAACTGTAATGTCAAGGAAGAGACCTCATTTTGCAGAGGAGGGACTGAGGCCCAGGGAGTTTGTGCTGGGTGGGCAGGGGGGTAAGGTTGGTCAGAGGTGAACCCTGCCCCAAGGGTTGCACCCTGGGGGGTTGGGGGCCGAGGAGCCTCTGGGCAGCTTGTGGGTGGTCTCCCTGGACATGGGCTTAGGAGCCAAGAGATTCTCCCAAACACTGCCAGGGGTACTTGGAAGTGGTCAAAGGTCAGCAGGGGTGTGTTTAGGCATCATTTGTGGCAGGGGCAGCAGGTAGTGCCCAGCAGTCTACCTTCCCTCTTCCTGCCCCACCCAGCCTTGGGCCTGCCTTTCCTTTGTTACCCCACAGCTGCAACACTTCCTGCCCCCCGGGCTTCCATGGAGTCAACTGCTCAGTTCCCTGCCAATGCCCAGAGGGCTCCTGCCACCCTGTCTCTGGAGCCTGCCATCTGGGTAAGATGGAGGGAGTGTGTGGGATGCGGTGACCATGGAGAGACTGGCCCGTCACTTGCCTGGGAGACTGTGTGTACAGATGCTTTGGGGGACCCTGAAGATGTGCCAGAGCCCCTGCCCCTGAGAAACCAGGCCAGAGCCCAGGAAATGGGCAGGGGTCAGGGGCTGGACACTGGTGTGTGTCTCAGACATGAGAGTTGGGGGCACTTGTGGAATAGGCCATGGACCACCAGAGGAGACAGAGCAGCAGAGGGGCTGCCTGGAGGAGGGGGCCTTCAGGTGGAGCAGAGGCTCCATCTCAGAGGAGAGGCAGGTCTCAGGGGAGGGGACAAGTCCACTGGAGATGACACCTGATGTTCGGGGAACAGGAGGGCCTGGTTAGATCTCTTCCTGCCCCTCAGGCCTTGGCAGTCAGGATGCGGCCCTCCTTGCACGCATCCTGGTGCCTCTGCTGCTGCTCCTTCTGGGCATCGCTTGCTGTGCCTGCTGCTGCTGGGCCGCCCGGATGGACCCCAAGGAGGGGTGAGTGCTGGCCATCCCCTCCCTGCCCCACAGCTCAGGACGGGGGTGGTGCAGGGTGGCCTCTGGTTTCCCCCCAGGTGTGGGGAAGGGCTGGCCTTGTCCCCACTCAGGTAGGAGGCAATTCAGGTAGTTGGCAGTGGTGGCGGCCTGGAGACACCAGACGGGCAGCCAGCTTCCTCGGAAACCCTGATGGAGGAGTTTTCCGGCTGCGTGAGCCAGCTCAGGCCACAGGCTGGTGAAACTGAAACCCAAGCAGGAGGCTGAGGATTTACGAATAAGGGCTGGAGAAGGAGGGTGGGGAATGCAGGAGCTGTGGCTCAGTCCGGGAGGTCAGGAGACCAGGGCCTTGAACTCCCGACAAAGAAAGTGACTTGAAAGTCTGAGCAGGGGGTTAGCAGAGAATGTGGCTTTTGGAGAGGAGGCGAGGGGAGGAAGGACTTGCCTGGTGGGGCCTGCCACAGTGGGACGCAGCTCACTCAGAGCTTTGCTCCTTTGCAAAACCTTTTCACTCCTCTTGGCTCCTTTTAGACTAACAGCAATTGGAGGTTTGGAGCAGGGAATGTCAGGGGTCAAGGATTCTCCTTCCCTCCTCACAAAGGAGGAAACAGGCCCAAGGATTGCTGGCTAATCACCGACACGCACAAGGCCCTTGTCCAGCTTTCTGGACTCTCTGTCCAGTGTTCTTAGTTCATGCAATAAACCCTAAACGCATCCTCCTCTGTGCTGGAGGTGGGGGTGACATTTACAGATGAGCAGACCCAGGTGTCTCTCCCCCAATGCACAGAGCATAAGGGGTGGGGAGAAGTCCCCCATACAAGCATTAGCTCCAAGATGTTCAAAGGCTGCCAGTGGGATGGTCACTTCCAGCCTGGGGGGTAGGGAAAGTGGAGACCAGGGTGGGCTTCCTGGAGGGGGTGCCATTTGAGTTGGTTCAGCTGGGGCTCTGCTATGATGATAATAATAAATAGGTGCATTTCAAGGAGTCCCCACCAGTGCCTGGCACTGTACTAAATGCCAAGAAAACTCCCACAGGTAGGGGTTGCTGCCCTCATTTTACAGATGAGGAAACTGAGGCCCAGAGAGGGAAAGTCTAAGCGAGAGTGGAACTGGTCTGTTTGACCCCAGAACCATGAGCCCTCTGTAGCAGGTCCACATCTCGGGCTCAGTGGCTTGTATTTTATTCTGTAGTCAATAGGGAACCACTGAAGCTGAGGGGCAGGAGAGGGGTGTGGTAGAAGTGCTGCACTCTGTCCCTCGGCCTCCTCACACTAGTCCCAGGACCCTTCTCCACCCCAGTCCCCATCCTGTCCCCAGTAGGGTCTTCTGGACTGAACACCCTCCCTACCCTCTCAGGCCAGCAAGGGATGGAGCTGCCATGTCCAGGATGAAGCTGCAGGCTTGGGGGGCCCTGAACAGTCTGGGCTCTGCACTGCCCTGCGGTTCCCTCAGCAGCCACAAGCTACCTTGGGTGACAGGTAAGTGGGGGCCGAGGGCTGGGGGCTTGTGCGGGACTCCCATCAGGCTCTGCTTCTGACCCGGTGACCCCACAGTCTCACACCACGACCCGGAGATCCCCTTCAACCACAGCTTCATCGAGCCGCCCTCTGCCGGCTGGGCCTCTGACGACTCCTCTTCCGATCCCGAGTCTGGAGAGGAGGATGAGGGTCCCGCCTACTGCGTGCCACCCCAAGAAGGTAGCCCCCAGCAGCCCACCCAGCGCCTGCTTTGTTCATTGCACAAACCTTCCTCAAGCACCTGTTCTGTGCGCATCCCTGTTCCTGGCTCCGAGGATGCAGTAAAGAGCAGGCTAGACAGACACCTGCCCTTGCCAAGCTTAGAGTCTGGTGGGGAGACAGACAGTCATCAGATGATTCTAGGACCAAGTGAGAGAGGTTTTAATGGGGACATGGAAGCAGAGGTTCACAGTCTAGCCATGCCAGGGATGACTGGGACCAGGGAAGATGTCCCAGCGCTGGTGATGCCTGAGTGGAGTCCAGCAGAATCAGTGGGAACATTAGGGAGAGATGGAGATGGACGTGGCTCTGCAGCCTTGAAAGAGATTGTGCATTAGTTCAGGGTGGGGAAGGGTGGGGAGAGGTTTCAGTGTCTACTGAATGGGCCCTTCCCTGCCTCACTCTGCATCCTCACCCCCTTCCTGCCCCATTTCTGAGCCCCCCAGAAAGACACTGTATTGGGTAAGTAGGATGGGGTGGGGTGAGCAGCCTGGCTCTGGCAATCCCCTCCCGTCTATCTCCTCCATCAGGGATGGTCTCGGTGGAGTCTCCGGAGGCCGAGCCGGCCCCTGAGGATGCCTCCACGCCATTCGCCATCCCCCGTACCTCCAGCCTGGCCCGGGCCAAGCGGCCGTCAGTCTCCTTCGCTGAAGGCACCAAGTTTGCACCACCGAGTTGCTGCGGCTCAGGGGAGCTCTCCAGCCCTCTCCGAAAGCCCAAGAGGCTCTCCCGGGGGGCCCAGCCAGGTCCCCAGGGCCAGGAGGCCGAGGAGCCCACAGGCCCAGAACAAACAGAAACGGAAGAAGCCCCTGCTGGTGCCGCCAGCCCCAGGGATTCAGCCACTGGCCGCCGGCGACTCCCGCTTGGTAGCCGGACAGTGGCTGAGCATGTGGAAGCCATAGAGGGCAGTGTCCAGGAGAGCTCAGGCCCTGTGACCACAATTTACATGCTAGCAGGGACGCCACGGGGATCTGAGGGCCCCGTCCGGTCTGTTCTCCGCCATTTTGGTAGCTTCCAGAAAGGCCAGGCAGAGCCCAAGGTCAAGAGTGCCATCCCCAAGCCTCCACGTCGGGCCTTGAGTCGGAACAAGGGCAGCCCCGGGCTGGCCTCAGGCTCTGCCAGCCAGAACCCTGGCCCGGCCCCCTGTGAGCAGCTCACCGGGGCCTCGGATTCTGTGGGAGCTGGGCCAGAGGAAGGGGCCCAGGGGCTGGGGGATGGTGCTGAGAGCCCAGTGAGGGCCCAGGAGCCGGCCTGTGGGGCTGGCCCCCCAGGACAGGATCCCCGGAAGCTGGCTGCAGAGGAAGGACAGGAGGAGCCCCAGTATGAGAATGTTGCCCCCATCTCTGGGCCATCAGAGCCCTGCGGACCTTAAATTGGGGGATTGGGAAGACTGGGGAGAAGGGGGACTGCAGAACTACCATCGGACCAGACTGCTGTGTGTGCTGGGAAAGGATCGCGGGACCAGGACAGACATGCCAGAGGCCCCATCCCTAGGTTAGAGGACAGGGTTGGCTTTGGCCCTGATGGCACTCTGGGGATGGGCCTGAAGGTTGGGGCAGCAACCCCACAAGCTAGGGGCCTGGGAGGGGGGCAGATGGCTGCAGAGACTTTCTCCCTCATACTGGACTCTTTTTGCCCCAAAGGACTATTCTTTCCTTCATTTACAAAACATTTTTCTGAAATGGGAAACAACCTAAATGTTTGATAATAAAAGATTAAATAGCGATTTCTTTTGATAGGTTTCTACACGACCACTAAAAATCATGTTGTGCAAGAATATTTAATGATTTTGGAGAGTGTTCATGCTCTATTGTTAAGTGCAAAAAGTAAGTTATAAATTAGGGTACACAGTCCAATCCCATTGTTTTCTTTTTATGAAACTTATTTCATTTTGCCTCAGGATACATGTTTAAAATTCTCCCTTTTGGGGGATGTGTTGTGATTGGTTTACCACCTTAGTTTTTTTTTTAAAAGAAGGATGTATGTGCATAAAAAAAAAAGATTCGAGAGGAAGGCATCAATAGTAATTTTCTCTAGCAGATGACATTGTGGATGATATTTATTTTCTCTTGTAAGCTTTGTATAATTTGCAATTTTCTTTAGTGAACCTGCTTTTACCTTTTCACTAGATTGAAATTTTTTAAAATTATGAAAGTGATACATGTTCATTATTTAAAATAAAAAAGTACTAGCATTGCAGATATGTATAAAGTAAAACTGAAATTTCCCTTCTCAGACGCAGCCTGGGGGACAAGGAAGGAGCAAGAATTACTTTTTACTGGTGCTTCTTGGTCTTGTTTGAATTCTTAGCTCACATACTTGTATAACTTGAAAGGGAGGGAGGGAAGAAGAAAGGAGGAAAGAAAACGGAAAAAGCTTCCTCTTCTATCCTAGTTCTCAGAGAATCTTATTAACAGTTTAGATGCTTCCTTTCAGATGTTTTTTAGTGCATGTATAAACAAATATTTAAAACAAAACATAAGAGCATACTAAGCATACTGTTGTGTAACTTGCTTTTTTACTTAATACATCCTGGGTATCTTTGATGTCAGTAAGTATAGAGCTACCTCTTTTTATAAAAATTTACTACATGGGATTCCATTGTGTGTAAGAAGCATGGGTTATTTAAATGATCCCCTACCTATGAAATGTGAGGTTGTTTCTTATTGTTTTGATATAATAAACAATGATTCAGTATATAGGTTTGCCCATATTTCTTTTTGCACTTGTGCAAGTCCCTACCCCCAATTTTTAAAAAAGTTTTATTAAGATATAGTCACATACCATACAATCATCCGTGGTATACAATCAACTGTTGACAGTACCATCATATAGTTGTGCATTCATCACCCCAATCAATTTTTGAGCATTTTCCTTGCACTAAAAAGAATAAAAATAAGAATAAAAAATGAAAGTATAAAAGAACACCCAAATCATTCCATTCCCCCCCATCCCACCCTATTTTTTTTATTTAGTTTTTGTCCCAATTTTTCTACTCATCCATCACTGGATAAAGGGAGTGTGAGCCACAAGGTTTTCACAATCACAAAGTCACACCATGTAGGCTACATAGTCATGCAATCATCTTCAAGAATCAAGGCTACTGGGTTGCAGTTTGACACTTTCAGGTATTTCCTTCTAGCTATTCCAATACACTAAAAACTAAAAAGGGACATCTATATAGCACATAAAAATGCCCTCCAGAGTGACCTCTGGACTCCAATTGAAATCTCTCAGCCACTGGAACCTTATTTTGTTTCATTTTGCTTCCCTCTTTTGGTCAAGAAGATGTTCTCAATCCCACAATGCCAGACCCAGGATCCAGGCTCATCCCCGGGAGTCATATCCTGTGTTGCCAGGGAGATTTACACCCCTGAGAGTCAGGTCCCACCTATGGTGGAGCCCGCCCCCAAGTTTTTAGTTTGAAACTTTCAAATCTATAGAAAAGTTTCATGACTAGGATAATAAACACCCAT
>PVKY010004583.1:0-19003 GCA_004027775.1 Bradypus variegatus
TGTAGGGTCATGGCCTGGGGGTGACAGAATAGAGTCTGCCCTTCACCAGACCTTGCTGGGTGGGGCGTGGGGTGCTGGGGGCCAGGCAGGGGCTGAAGCAGCGTTTCGGGTAGACGAAGCTGGAATAGAGGGAGGACAGCGGCTGGGGAGAAGTGGGCAGATGTGCAGTTCCTTGAGAAGGAAGAGTCTCTGCTGGCTGTGGGAGATGAGAGAAGGAGAGGAAGCAGGACGGCTGGGAGCATCCGGTGGGCGATGGTTCCGAGCTTGGGAAGGTGGGGTGTGGGGAGTCACTGGCTCTGTGGGATGTTTGTTGGAAACACTGAGGTGGGCAGTGAGGGGCTGGTTTAGGGGACCAGCCCAGGGAACCCCCACTCTCAGGGCTGCCCTGGAGAGCTCACACCCAGGCTTGGTGCTCCGGCCCGGCTGCTGGAAAAACCTTGACCCTGCTCCCAGAGGGCTCTGGTCAGAAATCCTGATGTGGTGGAAGGCATGGGTCCCAAAGAAGAGGCTGCTGGAGCCCTCACACAGTGGTAGCAGGGGCAGCATTGTTTGCCCAGAGGCCCCTGGTGGGAACATCTCCATCACTGAGATGTCATTGAGGCTGTTTATAGTGGGGGAAACTGGGGTTCTGAGGCTCCGAGGCAGCTGGCCCCAGGAAGGGGGAAAGGGGGACGGGAAAGCAGCAGCTAAGGGGGTGGTGTTCACTGGCAGCACTCAGGTGGGGCTCACGCAAGCCCACCCTGCACGGTGCCATGTGTGCTCTGTGCAGGGCCTGGCTGCAACCAGCAGACATGGCCAACAGCTGTGGACCTGCCTGCTGCTCCCCCATGCCCCTGGGCCCACAGCCAGAACCAGGGATGCATAGTCCTTTTTGGTTGAGACCTCTGGGTTGGGCGGGCTTGGGTCTCTGTCTCTTGATTTCACCTCTGTTACCTCATCTAATCCTCGCAATAACCTTATGTGGTAGGTATGATCACCATCCCCACTTTACAGATGAGGAAACTGAGGCCCAGCAAGGCTGCTATGAGCTGGTGCCTATACCTTGCTGCATACAGGGCCTACCTACTCAACAGATGTCCAGTAAAGATGCCCTTTCTTGAGCGGTGTCCTCACACACCACTGAAGAAGTGCCTTCAATACCCCACTCAAGTGAGCTGGAAACAGGCTCAGCCATGGGTAGAGACTGGGGCACAGTCACACAGTCAGGAAGTGAGGGCCCTCCCTCCACACCATGTCCCATGGCCTCTCATTCTGTCCCCAGGAGGGAAGTGCCAGGAGCCCCAAGGAAGGAAGCCCTTTCCTCAGGGCCAGGAGGGAAGGAGAAGAGAGAGGGATGATTTGAGGCTCTGGCCACCTGAAATGGTACAACTTGGCCCAGCCAGCTCTGGGGAGGTTGCCCTGGCCGGTGGACCCTGGCAGCTCCCCACACCCAAGTGCACCCATGGATGGTGGGTCTGGAGGTTCTGGTCCAACATTGTCCAAAGTGGGGCGTACAGAAGGGGCCTCAGTCTCCCAGCCTCTAGGGCCCCAGCCCCTCTCCTACCTTAGGTCTCCCTCAGCAAGAAAACAAAATCAGTTTCCAAAACCGGTTTGGGGAATTTTGTAAGCTCTGTTGGAGACCAACCATCCATATCAGCATGTAAAGGGTCAGACAAATCCTGCAGGAAAGAACCCTACTTGATTTACCTTAATCTAGCCAATCCCACAAATTAATCATGAACTCCACTTTTTCCCATGAAATATGTATTAGCATCTGTGGTGGGTTAAACCTGGCCACAAATTCTTTGACACTGCCACCATTGAGAAGTGGGATCTGTACCTGCTCCCCTCCTTCAATCTAGTTGGCTGTATGACTCCTCTGACCACGAGAGTAGCCGAGAGGGACACTGGGACAATTCCAGGCGTAGCCCTTAACTGGCTCGGCAGCCTCGCCTCCTTCCTCTCAGAGCTCTCAGCCGCAATGTAGGAGGTCCAGGCTACTCGGGTGGCAAGGGTGTCTGAGGGCCCAGCCATGCGAGCGAAGACACCACTAGGACAGCCCAGAGGACCCTCAGGTGACTCCAGCCCCAGCTGCTATCCTGCTATACCCAGGATATATACACCTGCTATACCCAGCTGAGACCCAGTGCAGGACTCACCCAGCTGAACCCAGTTGACCCCAGAACCACGAAAGACCAACAAACCATCATTTTGCTGCATTTTTGGGTAGTTTGTCACATGCAGTAGATAACTGCAACAGTGTCCTGTAGGACCCTCTTTGGATGCTGACAGGGGTCTCCAACCTCTCCTCATTGTCCACACACCTCACCCGTCCTTGCCACACTCAGGTGCTCTCATGCCCCACCAGGCCTTGGTTCAGGATGTGCCCTCTGCCCGTGGAACCTTCTGCCTTTTTTCCCACTTGGGAAGCTCCTTCTCAACTCAGCTTGTCAGAGGCCACCTCTTTGCAGACTTTCTATCAACCCTCAAGGCAGTTGCAGGGACCCAAGGCTGGGGTCTACCTGGGCTCATGCTTAACAGCTTTATGAACTCAGACAGGTGTTTATGTATCTGTTTGGGTCTCAGTTTCCTCATCTGTCAAAAGGAGATAATAATGGAATCTACTGTGTGAGGTTGCTGTGAAGATTACACAGGGCTAAAGCACAGTAGGCACTGAATAAATGATGGTGGCCATTATTAGCTATTTGATTCCTCTGTTTGCATATAGACTAGTGCCAGGAGAGAGTCATTTGCACACCCAGCTCCCCCAAAACCAGGCACTCACTTCCTGGAGAGTCGGTGTTGCTCACCTGCCACTGCCTCTAAGCCACCTCATCTTCTGCAAGATCTGATGGCTCCCCCCCCCCCACCACACACACACACACAATTTTCCCCTTTCTTCCTGTCAATTCCTAGGCTGCTTCTGGTTCAAAACACACCTGGGGTTCCTGGGGCTATGAAGGGATGGAGTGTAAAGTCAAGAAACTCTGGGGAGGGCTGCAGGGTTCTGGAGAAATCCTTCCCCCAGAGAGGGAGTGGCTGGTGGGGGTAGGCAGGGCTGCTGGATAGGTCCTGCAGGACTTGCATGTGCTCGCCAGTCTACGTGGAAACGTGAGCTGGGCTGTGTGGGTGGCTGTTTGGGTGGCACATGGCTCCTGTTCATAGATGAGTTTGTGTGTGTTGGTTGCATAGGGAAGTGCGGATGTGTGTGTGTGTTTGCCTGGGGTGAACGACTGGGGACAAGGATGGGATGCCGTGTGTGCAGCTGTCCCCAGCCCTAGGAGAGCTCCACAGGTCAGGCTGTACCTGCCACTGGAGGCAATCCCAGGACACCTGTCTGGGAGGACTGCTCACAGCAGGATTAGAGCTGGGAGCTTCAAACAGAGCAGGCCTGGCAGCCAGCCTGGAACCAAGGCTTAATGGGGATGCTGGCATTATAAATAGCCACCTTCCTGGAGAGTTCCCAGCCCTTCCTGGGGAGGGATGTTCCGCTGGCCCCTTTAGCATCTTCAACTCCAACTGTCAGGAGCTACAGGGAGGGAGGGGTTGGGGAAGGAGTAAGTGGTGTTTGTCAGAGGGGTGTGTTCAAACAAACAATATTAAATGAACCACTTGGTTCTAAGTTGTGGGGAGCAGAGAGTATATGCCAAGAGACCCCTCCAGCTGATGACCCTGAGGGTGCTGCCTGAAGATCCCTCCATTATTAACAAACATGTTTCCCTCTCCCACAGCTCTCTCAAGCTCATATGTCAGGCAGTAGGAGGGTATTGGCATCTAACTCTGGGTCTAGGCGACTGTGCCATCCTTCTGACCTATCTGGGACTCAGTTTCCCCACACTTGGCAGAGAGGGAGAAGGACAAAGGAGGAGAGGTAAAGGGAGCAGGATATGCAACACGAGCCCTGCCCTGCCTCCCAAGCCCAGGACCCATTTTCTGTCAGACCCTGTGCCGGATGCGGTCAAGGGGTGGGAATCACTTCTGTGAGTCCTGGGTCTCAGCTCAGGTAAAGCATGCCCCAGGGAGTGAAGTGTGTTGAGCTTAAGGGGCGGGTGACCACCCAGGTCCCCCACCAGCCCCTGTCCACTCAATGCCTCCCATTCCCAGCTGCGAAATGAAAGGGTTGGACAAGGGCAACCGGGACTTGGAGGGAGTGTCGGCCCCACAGGCAGTGCTGCTATCGCCCCAATGCACAGATAGGCGACCTGAGGCTCCACGAGGTGTGCAGTGACTTACTTGCTTAGACTCATGGCCAGCAAGAGGTGGTGGAGGGATTAAAACTCAGCTCTGCCTCATTTCAAACCCTGAGCTCTTAACCTCTCCTGCTCTGTGGGCCTCTGACTGATGGACTGACTCACTGATAACTGAATGACAGATGGACACCCCCACCCCGACCCGGCCTCCCAGGGAGCCCCCTCCAGCCAGGTCACCCTTCCACGTGCCTGGGATCTCAGCCGTGGTAGCCCCTCCGCCTCCACCCAGTCCCACAGTCAAGACGAGATGGGGGCCGGGCTGGGGGCGGGGCCGGGGCGGGGCTGCTGTCGCTCCCGCCCCCACCCGCTGGGGCAGGCTCAGTAATCTGCCGCTCTCACGGTTCAGCCAATCGCCGGCCGGTTACTGGGGAAACGACCTCTCCCCTCCCGAGCCCACCGAGGGCTTTTGCCTGCGCCAGTCGGGCCCCAGGACGCGCAGCGGCGTGCTGGGCTCCGTGCAGGGGAGAGAATGGGGGCGGGGGAGGCGGCGACCGAGAGACCGACACCCACAGAGAGTGGGAGAGACAGACACACACACGCAAATAGCCCAGTCGCCACTATCAGAAAGAAAGAAAGATAGAGACACCCTCAGGTAGAGACTGAGGGAGATTCACGCATGTGGGCAGCTATGGAGGTAGAGAAAAGAGAGACGGAAGACACACAAAACACCCCATCTCTACCGCCACAATGAAGAGGGGGGAGATGGGATAGAGACCCCGGAGGGGGCGAGACTGAGGGGCACTCGAGAGCCATGTACCCAGAGTGAGGGAGAAAGTAGAGAATCGGAAGAAACGAGACAGGCCGAGGCCGATGCAGAGAGGGGATGGCCGGGAAGACGAAAGAGAGAAGGGAAGGAGGGAGACTCAGCAGGACTGAGAACCAAGGGGGAGAGGGAGAGGGAAGAGATTGTGAGCTGGAGGACGGAGAAGAGAAAGGGAGACAAATGAGGGATGGAAGGAAGGAAGGGGAGAGGAGGGAAGGCAAAGGGAGAGGAGAGCCGTCAGGACACAGGAGGCTAAGGAGGGGGCCCCCAAAAGAGAAAAAGCAAGGGCCAACAAGGAGGAGGGGACTGGGAGGGGGTGAACTTGTGAAAATAAATATTTATAAATTGAGAGTCTCTAAATTCTTTTTACATTTCTGCAGTAAATTATTTATCTGTGTATCTCCCTCTCCTTTTTGCTTAGGGAGCTGCCAAGGGGAGGGGGTTGCTCCTCCTTTCTGAGCTCCCCCTCCCATCTTCCTCTCCATCCTCCTCCTCTCCCCCTCCTCCCTCCTCCTCCCTCTTCATCTCCCCTTCCTGCCTCTTTCCTCCCTCCTACTCATTCTCCCCACTCCATTTCCTATCTCTGCCTACACCCCCCATCTTCCCCCCTCCCCTTGTTTCCCTTCTCTTCTCTGTCCTTCCCCTTCTCCTCCTCCTCCTTCCCATCTTCCCCTCCCTCTCTGTCCTTCATGGGCTGAAGCTGGGCAGGTGAGGAGGGACCGCCGCCCGGAGGTGACTGGCTGCCATGCTCTCGGGTTCCTTCTCTGTCTTAAATAAGAATAATCATATAAATCAGCGAGACTAGGATTTAAAAAAATAATGCTGTAGTCGCTGGCAGTCTGGCACCCCCAACTGGGACCAAGGAAATCTTCCTGCAGAGGACTTTGGACTCTGGAGTTGGGAGAAAGGGGTGGGGGGGGCTGGGTGAGGATTGGCTGCTGCCCCAGGAGTCCCCGACTGGGCCCACTGCTGGCTGCTGCTTCCCTCAGAACCTGGGCCAGCCTCTCAGCTCCCTGAGCCTTAGTTTGCCCCTGCTCACTATTAACTCCCCAGTCTAGGGCCAAGTCAGCTCTTGAGTCTGGGAGTCTAGAAGGGCTCAAATCCCCTCTAATCAATCCCCACAGCTTAACGCCACAAAGGAGGAACTGAGGCAAGAGAAGGGTAAAGATATGATATGATTTCCTAAAATCAGGGCAACGAAGTGGGGGAAGCACACCCAGACCCCTAGTCACAGCATGCAAAGTCGAGAGGTCACACCTGCTATTAGTCTGCAGCCTTGGGCAGGCTGCCCAGCTTCTCAGAGCCTCAGTTTCCTTATCTGCAAGCAGCGCTGTGATGCCTCCCACCTCTTGACTGGAGTAAATGAGAGGGGTCCTCCCCTCTGCAAACTGTTACACGCTGTACAAATGTCAGTGAGTAACTGGCACTAGTTCCCTGCTCCATGTCACTTCATGCAGCCTCCAGGTCCCCCAGACTGAAAGGCAGCAGAAGAGTTGTATGGGGTCCAGTGGAGGTGGCCATGAGTGGTCTGTGCCAGAGAAGGCACTGGGAAGAGGGTGTGTGAAACAGGGGTGCCCCCAGAGCAAGGTAGCTCCCTGCCCCTGAGGCCAGCCCACAAGGCATGCACAAACCTTCACTTCTTTGGGGAGCTGTACCCTTTCTCCCAACGCTGCAGGTGGAAAACACCCGATTGGCCTTACCATTCTGGGTGAGGAGGTATGTGCTGATATCAGGTGCTGGGTTGGGGTCCCAATCTTGCCATTTGACCTTGGCCCAGTCCCAAACCCCTCTGCATTAGGAAAGCATGGGCTGGGCGTTCAGTGAAATCCCAAAGGTTCCTTTCAGCCCTTTCCTTCTTAGGCTCATTATTGTTACTATTAACACGAGGACTCTAATGGCTCTGTTACTTACAGATGCTGATGCTGGAGAAGCTCGTAGAGCTCATTTCCTCCTCTTCACACCCCCTGAGCTGGGGCCTGGCCACGGATGGGAAAGCTGAGGCTCTGGGTCAAGCAGCTGGGCTGCAGCTGTGTGGGCTTCTGGCCGGGTCAGTGAGGTGCAGAGGGTGCCCTCACCCAGCTCACTGTGCTTCCCACAGGGTCGTCCGGGGTGGTCTCAGTGCCGCCTGGACGGAACGCAGGCCTTGGTGTCAGGGCTGCCCACACTGCCCCCTACTTAGTGACCTCAGGCCATACAGGTTTCTCCGTCTCTAACCTGAAGACTTCTCTCTGTCTCTTGCTAAAGTAAGCACAGTGAGAAATGCGAGGGGGAAAACAATCCCTCTCCTTTGGACATTTGTCTGTCACCTCTGCTTCCTGAGGCCAGAATCTCCCTTGCAGCAGTTTTCAAGCTCTGTTCCATAGACCCCAGAGGTCCTTGAGGTGGGCATGGGGACTGGGGGGTCCGCAACGAAGGGCCAGATGGTGGCTTTTAACCCCTACCCGTGCTTCACTCAGTATTGATCACTTTTGTGCAAGATTTATTTTGAGAAGGAAAAGAAAAAAAGGTTGAGGTGGGAAGGTGGGTCTAAAAAATCAGTTTGAAAACCACTGTCATAAATAATTAGGAGCCGTTTGGGACAGAGAAATGTGGCTTCCTGAAGTCCCTCACTTACGTAACTCAGCTCTCCCCAGGCCTCTTCCCTTCCCCCACCAAGGGTGAGCAGACAAAAACCAACAGAGATGTGGTATAAGGAGGGCTGCTGAGGACTTGCTGGGCCCAGGTGCTTTATAAGGTCATCTCATCCCATCCTTTAAAACAAGCCCATCAAGCAGGTAATGTTATGCCCATAGTGTAGATGAGGAAACTGGAGCTCAGAGACCTTAAGTGACTAACCCAAGGTCACACAGCCAGTAGAAGGCTCAACTAGACACCCTCTGTTCTGACCCCCGGACCCACACTCGGGACCCTGGCTGCCCGTCCTAAAGAAGCACAGTCTACAATCACCCTGTGTCACTGGCTTTTGCACCATTCATGCTCACTTTCAGTGTAAAGCTGTCCCTAAGTACTTCTTTGGGCACAATGGAACACTCACAAATGCTTGCAAACAGGTCTGAGTTGTTGCTGACACACATGGCCACATCCTCCGTGCACCCCCACCTCAGCCAGGGGCTCTGTCACCTCCCCCTGGGTGTGATGGCTATATGTGCCACTGCCTGCTGGGTGTTGTCCCCAAGGCACCAGGGCCCTTGTGCCTCCAAGAGGGCCTAAACAGGGCTGTTTGGGCCCCCCATGCCTGAATTTTCATTGCAGCTCTTTCTCTAGGAACCCCCATCACACTGCCCCCAAAATCACTCCCCCTGAGAAATAAGGCCAGGACCTGCTCAATTCTGAGCTGACACCTCCTTCCTCCTTGCAAGTAAGGATACTCCCAGGAGGCTTCTCAGGCCCAATGGAGACAACCTGGGGTCGGCTCACCTCTCTTCTTTGCCGGAGAGACCCAGACACGGAGGCACCCAGACCCCAGTGGGGGCTTCCTTTGAGCTTAGAAAACTTTAGTGTGCCTGTGGTGGGTGGGGGTGAGAGGAGGGGCAACAAAGAGAGAAACCAGCTTTGCTTTCCACTAACTGAAGACACAAACTGGGGGTGGGTCTCTGTCTCTGGGTGTCTGGATGGTGGGTCATGAAATCCCTGCTCCCTGGACAAGGAGTGGATGGGACTTTCTTTGGAGGGGGGTGGGGAAATCATTAGCACCTGCTTAGTCCCTCAGGGCCAAACCCAGGGGACCTGGAGCTGGAGCAGAAGGAGAAGGAGCAGAGTTATGGGGGAGGCCCAGGGAAGGGCTGTGGACAAAGGGTGGGGGTTTGGGGAGGGCTGTTAGTTCATGTTCTGTCTGGGAGGGGAGGAAAATTCATGGAAATTCCAGACCCACTGCAGTGAGTCATACACCACACCTTTAGCAAGAAAGGTAGCTTTTCATTTTCATGATCATTAGAGGGGGCAGCAGTCGGGATTGCTTGCAATCTGTGGAGGGAAGTTCACCCAAATGTTAGCCATGGTAATCTCTGAATGAGGAATATTGGTGATTTTTATCTTCTTGCTTGCAGTTTTCTGTGTTGCTTGAATTTATTTTGTTTTTTACAATAAGGATGTGTTGTTTTTGTTTTTCTTTTCAGAAACAATAGTGAGTTTAACCAAAAACAGAAAGAAAATTTAAAAATCAACAGGACAAAACTTTGTAAATACCAAGAGGATCTGGCAAAGAGATGAAGCAGATATGAAAATAACAAAGGGAAAAAGGAACAGGCTAATTGTTATGTAACTGGAAGAGCCAAACAACTGGCTCAAAGAAGTGATGGTGGGTTTCAGAAACTTGCTGAAAGAAAGCTCTGGAGGCTGATGGGTGCATTCAGGACAGGACATCAGAAAAATGAAGGATCCATGAGGTTTCTGGCAGGAAGCTGGGATCTTGGAACTCAAGAGGACTCAGCCCCGACTTGGGACTGTGGCAAATGGGTTTGCAGCTACAACTGTTCCCCTCATGGTCAAGCCTCAGAGGCAGCTGCTGGTACAGAGCTAGTCGGGTGTTGACAGGTGGGGCATGGGGCATGTAACTTGGCCACCCTTTTGAAATACAAATGGAGACTTACAATTCTTACTTTTTCACTTCATGACGAATCCTGGTGCTCAACCCGACTCAGGCCCATGGAACACAACCATGTGCACTGCCTTAACATTTATATAATCGGTCTGCTCTTGGTGGCTGTTTAGGTTGTTTGCAGTTTTCTGCCATTACGAAGAGTGATGCCAAGAATATCCTTATGCGTATTTCTTTCCTACCCATGTGAGTGTTTCTGTGGTGTAAGTTCCTAAAAATGGAATTGCTTGGTCAAAGGGCATGCACCTTTAGCAATCTGACAGCTCTCTAGGAGGGAAGGCAGGTGCAGCCTCCAAGGTCAGGAGGAGCTTCTAAGAATAGTTGCTGATGGAGCTGGAGCGAGTTCCTGGGGCCATCCCAGGAAGTTTTCAAATGGGACACTAGGGAGGGGAAAGCGAGAGGGGATGCCTGTCCCCTCTGATGCTTGGATTTCAGTGCTAATACTGGGAGCTCTGTCATCCCCACCCTACAGATGGTGGAAACCAGTTGCAGGGAGGTGAGCCCCTCGCCTGTGGCTCTGTGAGTCTGCACTCCCTGGAAACAGCCATGTGCTGACCTTCATCCCACTAAGACGGGGAATCAAAACTCCTGGTGCTCACTCATAGCCACTTTGCCTCTCCTTCTCAGTATCTGCCAGCCTTGCTGTTGGGGGGACCACCCGACCAGTGCTGGCCAAAGGGTGGTGGAAGGCAGTGATGTGTCTCGCTTCCAGGCTGAAGCATCCACTTGCTGGGGCAAGAAACTCCATGCTCTTTTCCCTGCCACAGGGACCACAAGATGGAGGTGCCACAAGGTGGGGGCACGCTGGATCCCCGAGCCTCCCCACAGAGGGCAACTACCCCAGAGAACGACTTGGATACGGCAGATTTTGTGAATCAGACGTCCGTTGTGTTATGGCACTGAGATGGGGAGCCGGCTGTAAGCAGGGGCCAACGTAGCCTCATGAAGTGATGTAGACACATCCCCAGCCACAGGTGAAGCCTGGCCCAGGTCCTGAGGGGGTGCTTGGAAAGCCACATCTGGGCTCCGGGGATGCTGAGGGACCTCGGACAAGTCCCCTGATTGTTCCCTCTGTGATCATGGGGCAGAGGCTCTTTCCCCCTCTAACCAGGGCCTAGGCTGCTCATATTTCCAAACCCTAAAGGCCCCAAGTGTGGCCACCAGGACCAGGGGTGACTGGGTCCTGGGCAGAGCACCTTGGTGACATCATGGAGCCCTCACAGCGGCTCCAGGAGGGAGGCATCAACGTTATATCCATTTCCTTATGAGGAAACTGAGGCTCGGGGAGGTGAGGTCCCTTGCCCAGGGATTTTTAACTGCCATAATGCCAGTTGTCATCTGGTATCTTAATTTATTTTTATGAATACAACTTAAAAGATAGTCCACTGTTGACAACTTGAGAATGGCAATAAGGATTGTTTTTTTTTTTTTAATGCCACTGACTTAGTGAGTCTGTAGAGGCACAATCACCCTGGACTTTTTTCAAGGAGGGGAAGTGTGCGGGGTGGGGAGCTGTCCCGCTCCTTGGGGATGCTGAAGCCACATTTTAAAGTCCTCACTTCCCAAACAGGGTGAGTGGGCTGGGGGCAGAGGCCCCACTCCAGTTGGGGTCCCAACTTCTCCGGAACCTCAGCTTCAATGTTGCAACCCTAGTTCCCTTGCTGAGCCTGAGCAAGAAGTGAGCTGGGCCTTGCCAGCCCCAGGCAGCTCCTGTGATCTGGGGCCCTGCCCACAACCGGGGACACAAGCAGCAGACAGGCAGCACGACAGAGATGTGGGAGGGGGTCATGCCTGTGTCCCTCAGCCTTCCACATCCAGAAGAGAGACAGCTCTGCAGGCAGACAAGATGAAGTCTGTGTCCCAGTAGTGGGGACCTTGACAAAGTCATGTTCCCTCACTCTTCTTACCTGTAAAATGACAGAAATGGTGCTGTGGCTCCCTTTTGCCTTAGGATAAAGTTCATACTTTCATGGGCTGCCAGAGGCTGCCTGGACTTGCTCCAGCCATCATCTCCAACCTCCTCTTCCCCTTGCTCACCACTGTCCTGCTTCATAACACCCAGGATGCCCTCTGCCTCAGGCCCTTTGCATGTGCTTGGCCCCTGTCCTGAAGGGGCTGCCTCTCTCACCCACCCCCTGCCCCTCTCCCTCCCTTCACCAGTTATCCCTAAAAGGCTTTGGTCTCACCTTATATGACTTCAGGGAGGTCTTCCTGGACTTCCCTGGACCCATGAACCCCCCATAGCACTTCTCACCGGTACTCACAGCATAAGGAATTGCAAAATTAGTTCAATAACATCAGCCTTCCCACGTGAGCTCTGTGAGGCCAGGATCATGCCTTTTTCTCCCCATTTTAGTGTAAGCACCAAAGACAGGGCTGGCCCAGGTGTACCCCTGCAAATATTAGTCAAATTAAATTATCAATTTCCAGAATAATCCTTTTTCGAAATTCAGATATTTTTCAACAAAGACAACCCATTACCCACACACTAAATAAGCTCTAACTTTCATACCTTCGTAAGATTTTTCCGCTCATTACATGAACAAATCTGGAAAAAAACCCTCAACTAAATCCTGTGTCCTAATTTTTCAGCTCAGAGAAACATGGTCACTGCACTTTGAGCAGCTGCTCGCAATTCCAGCCCAGCCTGCAGCAGCCCCTTCCTCAGAACTCCCAGGCAGGCTTCCCGCTGCCCCACAGGTCACCCCTTGCTTTGCTGAAGCACCTTTTCAGCCCCATCAACAAGAGCCACAGTGGCCCTTACCCGGGAGTCAGGGTCTGTCTCGGGCCTTCCACAAACAGCCCCAGCCCCACAACCAGCTGGTGAAGTAGGGCACAGACCCCCTGGGACCACAGGGCAGGAGGCCCAGCAAGACCCTGTGGCCAAAGCCCATCCATGCCTTGATGGCTCCATCCTCTCCTGCAGCAATTCCACAGATCTTTATCAAGCAACTGCTACCTGCTGGGCCAGGTGAACAGCCCATGGTCCTGCCCTCCTGTAGCAGGAGAAGGGCCCTGAGCAAGCCATTACACAAATAATTACTTCTGGGGAGAAGACACTTGGCCCCTGTCCCCAGACTCTCCACCCTGTGGGTTCTTTGGGTTTAGGGACTGTGGGTGAGGGGCTGGCTTTACAGATGGGCTTCAGAGGGCCTGTGTCTGGGGGTGTTTAGAGAGGGACAGTGTTTATGTCCATTCAAATGGTTCTTGGCATGGTCATGCAAATAGGCAGGTAACAATTCCTTATTCACACTATTGTGGTGGTGGCTGGAACCAACTCAGCAAAAGTGACACCAAGACAAGGCCTGGAAGAAGGCGGGACATGACAAGGTACAGGTGAGGCCAGGGAGACTCCGTGGGTCACCGTTTGGCTGGGCTTCATGGACATCAGGGGTGAGCTCAGGGTGAGTGAGCTGGGGGAGGGAGGGGAAGTGCAGGGAGAGATGGGGTTATGACCTCATGGGGCTCCCACAGTCTTGTGGGACCAGGGAGAAAACAAATAAGCCAATGAATTGGGATAGGAGGGAGTGATAAGGGCAAAGAGGAGGGAGGGAACTGGGAGGGGGTGGGCAGGTGGGGAGGTGAGGGGGTGAGGAGGTGGGAAGGCGGGCCATCAGGGAGGCTCCAGAGGTGCTGAGGGAGTGAGCAGTGGGGAAATCTGGAGGGGAAACTCCAGAAGTGAGCTGTGCTAGCTCAAGGGGCTCCAAGGCCAGCCATTTTGAGAGGGGGAGGAGAGACAAGTGGGAGAGGGGTGGGAAAGGGGGGGAGGTAAGGTCAGAACCCTCTGAGGGCCATCATGTGGGGCCTTGCAGGCCTCTATGGGGCCTTGGGCTCTGGGAACTGCCAGTTTAGGGTGCTGGGCTGAGAACAGATGGGAGTCAGGGGGTGGGGGTGAGAGGTGCAGATGCCGGAAACCAGGTAGGGGCTCCTGCAGTTAAACAGGTGAGAGGTGAGGTGCCTTGGGCAGCCCTGAGAGATGGTTTCCAAGGTAGAGCCACCAGGATTTGCAGAGATGGGAGAAAGGGAGGAGTTAAGGGCAGTGAGGTTCCGGGCAGCAAGGAGAGGGGTGAATCCAGACCTCACACACTCCCATCCCCAGTTCCTCCCAAGTCTGATAATTTGCAAATGTAACTCAGAAATGACTATCATAGAGCCCACAATTTATCATGTGCCCCCTCCCACCCACCAGGCACACACCTGTGCACAAACACCCACCTTCACACGGCACACACCCTCACTCATAGGCACACCCTCACGCACACACAAACCCTCACACACCTGCATGTGTGCCCACACACACTCATGCACACCCATGCCCTCACACACATACACACATACCCTCATGCACAAACACCCTCATGCGCACACACACACACTCGTGCACACACACCCTCACTCATGTGCACACCCCCTGGCTCATGCTCAGGCACACACCCTCTACCCACCCCCAACGGCTCACACTGGCAAATGCACACACACACACTCTGGACACACAACACTGACACCCACACGGAAACACACATACCCGCACACAGTGACACACACACAAATGTGTAACTCTGGGTCTCCAGTTGGTCTTAGCTGTCTGCTTCAGGGTGGACTGTTCTTTGGAAAGGCGCCTTCTCTCCGAACTGTTGCTGCCCCCAGTTATCCTGGAGCCTGAAATTCTGAGAAATTAGGAAAAATTCCTTTACAACTCACACCTCAAATTTTAGGCTTAAACAATGTATTTTAAACTTGGGGCTCAGCCCTGAGGCCCAGTCCATTGCGGACTTGCACTTCTAGGCAAATGGGGGTGGCGGTGGCCAGGAGTGGGGGAGCGTGCTGTGGGGAATTAGTGTGGGCAAATGCAGAGCCACCCCCCCACCCCCATCTCTGAGAGCACACTCCACGAGGGTGAGAGCAAGGATATCTCCAGAAGGGGAGGGCTGTGGGGATTAAAAATATGGGCTCAGGAACACCCCAGCTCCCCTCCCCCATGATGCTCTCCAAGGGACTTCCCTCCCACCAGCCCCAGTCTCCCCATCTGTACAGTGGGTGTGATCCTGGGACCTACTGCAAGGGCTATTGTGAGTGTTCAGTGACATTATGCTTATAAATTTACAAGCCCTGGAAGCCCAAGAAAAGAAAAGCGGGGAGTGGGATGGGAAAAACTGGCCATCAGTGGCCTCCCGGTGTAACTGGACTGAAAATAACCAACACTTTCCTTTTCTCTGCAGCTGAAGCATGCGCTTCCCATAGGACCCCTGCCTGCAGAGCTGCTCTCCCCACTCTCCGCCAGAAGGTGACGGTGGGGGCTCCCAAGGAGGAAAACACCGGAATTCTCTCCCCTCAGTCTCCCGGTTCAGGTTTCCACTCCCCCCCATCGCAACCCACAAACAATTTTGCATATATTTAAATCTCCTCTGCTGCCTTCCAGGCTCGAGTCCCCCCCCACTTCCCCCTCCCCCCAGAAAAAGAGAGAAAGAAATTACAAAAGCCCATCATTTGTCTCCGTCCACCCGCACCCCATCTATCAGGGCCGCGGAGCTCGTCGCCTCGAATGAGGCGCGCGCCCAGGATGGCCGCTTTAATGGGGCGCCTCGTGTGACTGTGTGAGCTGCGCTGCGGCGCAGCCGGCCGGCATTTGCATACATATTAAACGGAGCAGTAAAAAATGCAGACATGCAAACCATTTGGACGGGCTTCTCAGCTCAGGGCCTGCCAGGAAATCAATCTTCTGGTTTCTTAAAGGAAACCTGCTCGGGAGGAGGTGATGAAGCCACACAGCCCGCAGGCCTGGGAGGAG
The DNA here is from genome assembly GCA_004027775.1 of Bradypus variegatus. Classification (NCBI taxonomy): domain Eukaryota; kingdom Metazoa; phylum Chordata; class Mammalia; order Pilosa; family Bradypodidae; genus Bradypus; species Bradypus variegatus. The sequence continues at coordinate 15,378 of PVKY010004583.1, forward strand.
GACAACAGCCATCATCTGTCCATCTGTCCACCGGAGCCAGTTGTGGGCACCCTCCCTGGCCATGGAACGTCACCAGAAAGGGAGCAGGGGCTGGAGAGCCTTGCCCTGGGTGTGAGTCCTGGCTCCACTGGCTGTGGGCCCTTGAGTAAGAGATGCCGCCCCCTCTGAGCTCCGTGGTGGCGCTAACTTAACACAGCTCCTGGTGCACAGTGGATGCTGGAGATATTTCCCCCACTTTGATGAAACTGGTGAGGCTCTAATCCAAGGTTGCCCAGGTCTCCTGCGCAGAGCCCGGATCCCAAGCCAAGTGCAGAATAGGCTCTGGAGGCAGGTGGCGTGGATTCAAAGTCTGGCTCCACTCTTTACAAGCTGTGTGACCTTGGGCGAGTTCGCCAACCTCTCTGAGCCTCAATTTACTGAAATATGGGATGGATATACCTCCTTCTTAGACATGTTGTTGGATTAAAGCAGATCAGCCTTGTAAAGTGCATGGCTCAGTGCCTGGTATGCAGTAAGTGCCCAATAAAGGGTGGTAGAGCACAGAAGAGTCCTTCGTGTTATTGTTATGGTTTTCTGGGTTAAATCCCTCTCTAGGTCCGCATGGCTTGGTAAGCTACTCCTCTCAGAGCCTCCTTACCCATAAAATGGGGGTGTTTGGATTCTCATGGCACCTCCTAGCTCTGTCCTGGAGGTGATGTGACTCCAAGGACAGACGGGATCATCTACCTAGCTCTCCAGAGACAGGGGTCCTGGGAGCTCCCAGGCTGATTCCAACCAGATGTGGCTAAAGCGGCACCTCTGAGTGCCGTCCACAGCCTGTCCTCACCTGGCAGCTGAGGCAAGGCCTGGGGCCAGGGGAGAGGAACACCCTGAGCAAGCCCCAAACTGACCGAAGGTCTGAGGGGTCCAGAAAAAGCAGGTACACAGCTGGCTCAGGACCTCGAGAAAGCAGGCCCTGTGCCGAGCCGGCTACACACACCCTTTCACCAGACTCCACTTTACAGATGAGGAAACTGAGGCTCAGAAAGATACCAAGACCACGAAATTCAAACGGTGGAGCCAGAATTCAAGCCGGGTCTGTGTGACTGCAGCAGCCGCCTCTCCCGGAGGTCACGTAAATTTGGTGACGCAGATGGTGATGCAGACGGAACTCCTTTGAACAGTATCAGAGAATGTTACTTCCCCCCCAAAGAAAGGTATGTTCTTCTGGAGAAAGAGATTAATTTTATGCCTGGGCTCAAACAAATATTCAATATCTATGAAGGTCCTTCTTTGAAGGGAACTGGAGGAAGGAAGGAAAGGGGGCGTTCAAGAACCAGCTCAGGTTTGGCTTCCTTTCATTTATTCTACATCCCTGGAGGTGAGGAACAGGGGTAACCAGTGCCCCCAGGACCAGGCTGGGCAGGCCATGAGGGGGCCCCAGCCAGGTGGGAGCCACCAACCTCTCTGAGACCTGGGCCCTTGGGTGAAGAGGCCAGGCCAGGGCCAGTGATCTTTGCATCTTTGCCTTTGTTGGAAGAGGGTCCCCTGTGGTTCAGAGTTGCCCAGTCAAGTGACCGTGAGGCATCTGTGCTGTGTCCAGCTGCAGTCTGGTGCCAGGGGAACAAAAAAGGTTGATCCCAGGGCGGTGGCCCAATTCAGTGGTGCTGTGCTGCATGACCCTTGGGCAAGGCCCTGCCCTCTCTGGGCTGAGGGGGGCTAAGCTGACTGCATCCCCCTCTCTGCCTCTCCTTAGAAACCCTTCCCTCTCACCAGGGGCCTCTGGGCTCTCTGGGTCTGTCCCTCCATCTCCCTCTGCAGGCCCCAGAGTGCAGGCCGCCCCCATTGCTACTACCGCACAGGCCGTGGAGTGGGGGAAGCAGCCAGGGCAGGAGGGCGGGAAAGGCCGGAAGGGGCCGGAATTACAGGAACTGACTGGGCCATTGCTCAACTGGGGAGCCCGGCCCAGCAGGCCTCCCACGGGCCCCCACCTCAACCCACCAGTCCTCCCTAGCTAGCTCTGCATTGCAAACATTCCAAGCCAACCTCGGGTTGCAGCAGCCCCGGAAGGGAAGGGGGAACTGCTGCAGACACAGTGTGCGGCCGCCAGAAACACTTAACCCCTTCGATCCTTCCAGGCAGAGCTTTTGGGCAGGAGAATGGGGCTGAGTGGCAGTTGCCAGGGTCCTTCCCAAGCTCTGGTTGACCCCGGCAGGCGAATCTCTGGCAACCCCAGCTCCTGGTTACCCACCTGGTTCAACAGGTAGCGTGCTGGGCTCAAGTAGTCTCTGGTCATTGACTTGCTCACTCAGCAGACATTTCCAGAGCACTCCCTGTGTGCTGAGCACTGTGCCTGGCACCAGGGATTTACACCCAGCAGGGCCAGCACAATTTCTAGTGGGGGTTGGGTGGGGATCAGATACACAGGTGTTTTTTTTAGGTCTTTACAACTGTGATGAGTGGTACGAGGAAGAAGTACAGGGTGAGACTGAGCATAAACTGACATGGCTGAACTACTCTGGGAAGGCTTCCTGGAGGCAGTGACATTTAGGACGCTGTATGAAGAGGAGAGGAAGAGAGTTCCGGGCAGAGGAAGCAGCAAGCATGAGGTTCTAGAGGGAAGAGACATTCCAGTCTGTGTATCTGGAATAGAGTTTGAGGATGGAAAGCCCCAGAGTCAAGCATTTGGCCCGTGCTCTCCCCAAAGGCTTTGAGGGCCTCTCCCAGGACTTGGACTGTCATCTGGGGGTAATGAGGAGCCATGGAAGGGTTTTATGTGGGAAATGACGTGGTCAGGTCCAGCTCTAGTCACTAAGATTCCCTTGAGAGAAAAACAAAGCCTTCGTGAAGAGAGGAAAATTCCACGATTTCACATACAAACCAGATAAACTCTAAGACCAGAAAGGCCACACCAACAGCCACCAACAGGAGACGTTTTAAACGGTATCCTGGGCAGTCAGGCCTGGCACTGGGCTCTCCTGGGACCGGCGGCTACTCTGGGCCTTGCCATCCCCAGGCCAGCTTGAGCTGCAGGTAAAAAGTTGGCTCCTCCTCCCAGATAACAGGCTGTAACCCCTCCAGGGTGGGTTCAGCCCTCTCTCACCACTTGGCACACAGCTGGAGCTCAATAAATGCAGCAATTAGTCCTGTTTAAGTTGGAAGCAGCTGAGAAATCTTCCAGGTTCACAGCCTCCTCACTTCACAGATGAGGAAACTGAGGCCCAGAGATTGGCAATGGCTGGCTTAGGTTCCCACTGTGAAGGCTGGGGTGGCAGAGCTGGGCTGCCTGCCTGGCCAGCCCCACACCCCAGGGCCCAGGGGGCCATGCAGCACGTACCTGAGATCCCTGCCCTGTGTCCACAGAGGAAACCAGCACTCTCAGCCTGCCCACCACCTTGGCATCCATGGAGGAGACCCAGGAATCTCTAGGGACCCCCAAGCAAAGCCCACTTCCTTTCCCTGCCTCTCAGGAACTTCAGATATCTTCAGGAAGCAGAGGTCAAAGGAAGCAGAGATTCAAGTCCAGGATACCAAGAGCCACTTGGAAATGGGCAGTCACTAAACTAGGCTCGTTGGCGGGAGTTGACTCCTTGGCTCCCCTAAAGCTTGAAAGAATAAGCCAGGGACAACGAAAGGTGGTGGGAAAC